>JAMPIO010000287.1:0-107813 GCA_024699865.1 Aphelenchoides fujianensis
AGAGGCGAGAGCTCATCGAATCTCGTTCTGGACAGCGTCGTGCAGACGGCGGAGATCGGCGCGGGAGAACTCCTCGAAGCTGCGGCAGCTCGTGTGTTCGTAGAAGCAGCCCGAGCGGACGTGGTCGTTGAAGGCGAGGCTCAGCACCTCGATGGCCGCCCGACTGCTCTTCCTGCAAGGAGCGGGCGGTCAACAGGCGGGTCTACTTTAGAACAACCACCTACCGGAGCAGGAACTTTAGCCACTGGTTGATGAGGAAGCGGGCCGGCGGGAACACGTGGCGGTAGAGAGCGCCCGGCACGACGCCCGGGTGGACGGTCGCCAGCCGCAGCTTCGAGCCGCCCGCCCGCTCGGCCTCGTGCCGGAAGTAGACGCTCGCGAGCAGCTTCGAGTCGCAGTACGACTTGTAGCCGTTCGAGTAGCGGCGGAAGGCGCGCGCTGCAACAAACAAATGAACAAGAGGAAGCAGTGGACGAAAGCGAGTACCCGGATCGCCGTCGAGGAACGCCCGCAGGTCGCCGAAACGCAGCGTGGTCGACGAGACGGCGATCGCCTTCGGAGCGGCGCGCGGACTCCGCTCCAGGAACGGCCGCAGCACGTCGAGCATCAGGGCGTGCGCGAGGACGTTCACCGTGAAGTGCGGATCGACGGCCTTCGGCTCCCCGAGCGGCGGGTGGAGCATCACGCCCGCGTTGAACACCACGAGGTCCACGTGCTCGAAGCGGCGCTGGAAGTCGTTGAGCGCCGCGTGCACCTGGTTGGGGACGAGCAGGTCGCACTTGAAGAGGTGCAGCCGCTCCCAGTCCTTGAGGAACTCCAGCCGCGGCCGCCGCAGCCCGAAGATCGCCACCTCGAAGCCGAACTCGAGCAGCAGCCGCGAGACCTCCGTCCCGATGGTCCCGTCCGCGCCCGTCATCACGGCCACTCGCCGCCGCTGCGGGTGTTCGCGGAGCAGCGACGAGCGGCTCCACTCGTCCGCCCGCAGCTTCAGCGGCCTCAAACGAACAAGAGCGAGTGAAAGGAGGATCGAAGGGCACTCACATGTCGCAGAAGACGTCCAGGAAGAACTCCACCGCGCAGCAGTAGGCGGCGTGCGCGTAGACGAGCGGCACGACCGCCCACTCCCGCAGCCGCTGCAGGACGCTCATGATGAAAGTGAGGAGCTGCATGGCGAGCGAGTGGAGGGGTGGGCGTGCAATGCAGATCTCATTTGTCGGGAACTGTAAAAGGAGGAATCTCTTGGCTTCTCACGCTTGTCGACATGCTGTACGCCCATCGATTCGTGAAGAGCGGACGGAATAGCCGGCTTCTGCCCGCCGCTTTCCGGAGAATTTCCACTCGATTCCCTTGATTCCTTCCATTCATCAACCGTCTCTTCGACCTCTCCGATGAACGACAAGACGGAGCAGCCGGTGTACAACGAGGCGGCGGTGCGGAACAACTTCGCGGTGCTCGAGTACTCGCGCACGTGCCAGGCGGCGTTGACGGGCGTCGTGGCGGGCGTCCTCGGCCTCACGGGCCTCCACGGCTTCCTGCTCTACGTGCTCGGGATCCTGCTGCAGGTTCGCTATTTATACTGCTCGATCTACGTTCATTCTTTGAGTTCAGGGCGGCGTGTGGGCGTTCAAAGCGGGCGGCCGGTGGGACGACTTCTTCCTCGGCCGCTCGCTGCTCGTGGACCACTCGTTCGTGGGCGGCCTCTTCACTTACGTCCTCTCCTGGGTCTTCGTCTACGGCATCGTCCACGTCTACTAGTCGAATAAATGGCTTCGTCTCTGCATTGCTCTTGATCCTTCTTACACGTGTGGATCGTGCCCCCTACCTGCCACTTATCGCTTGCTCCTTCTCACTCCCTCCTTCAGCGATGGTCTACCGGAAGTACCGAGAAGTGAAGCAATGGGGGAAGGTGAACACGCGCATCTTCAAGGGTATGGTGCAGGGCCGCGAGCTGCTGCCGATGCCGCGCTTCGAGGTGCCGGCCGCCCTGAAGGCGCTGGGCGTCGCCGTGCACGACCCGAACAGGCGGGGATTCTTCGAGGAGGTCGAGCGGGCGGACGTCCGGCCGAAGGAGCGCGAGCAGGTGAGCCTTCCATTGCATTTCGCTTAATCCTCCCTTTGCAGGACCACCCGCTGTTCAAGGCGGCGCGCGCGTTCCTGTTCGAAGGCCGTCGCCCGTTCGCCGACGGCGTGGAGCAGGCGTGCGCGCTGATCGGCGCCCTGCCGCCGCACCCGCTCGCTCGGCAGTTCGACGGCTGGAGTCAACTGGAGCGGCCGGCGGACGAGGAGGCGCTCGTCGCGGACGCGATCCTCGCCGGCGAGCGTTTCGACCCGACGCTGGAGAAGCTGCCGCGCGTCCACGATCCCGTCCTCTTCTGGCCGCACAAGCGGGACCGCGTGCACGGGACGCCGGTGGCCAAGCGGAAGTCCGCCCTTCTCTCCATCTTCCACCTTCTTCCGCTTCCGATTTCAGCTCCATCATCCTCGCGAACCTGCACCGCCGCGTGCTGCTCCACGCGCTGCGGCACGGGCAGCAGAAGGGACATCGGTGAGTCCCGCCTTTCGTTCTCTCTTCTGACTGCCGCCTTGCAGTGTGGACTACGACGCGCCGTTCAGCGCGTTCCTGCCCGCCGACCAGCTGGGGGCCGCCGCGCCGCTCGTCGTCCGCCACCAGCCGGCGCTCGTCGTGCAGAGCGGCGAGCCCGTGCGGCCGCTGTGGTCGGCGGAGGAGGTCGAGGCGACGCGGTTCGTTCCCCGCCCTCTTCTTCTCGTTCATCCGAGTGTTCAGGACGGAGCGGACGCCGGACGTGTACCCGCTCTCGCCGTTCGTGGACCTCGACCACACGCACGTCTACAACGAGGAGCCGCTTGTGCCCCGCCCTCGAGTGCCCGGCCTGCACGTGAACACGCTGCTGTTCACCAAGGAGCTCGACCAGAAGTACCCGCCGACCACCGAGGAGCTGGCCGCGAACGCGATTGTCTTCTGCTTCGGTGCCGCCCTCGCCCAGCGGCAGCGCGAGGCGGCGGGGCGGCCGGTGGTCGCGAAGGCGGTCCAGCTGGCGGCCGGCCGCCTCGACCTCGTCGCCGTCCAGCTCAACAACGTGGACCTCGCGGACCCGGACGCGCCGAAGAACCTCGTGTGGCTGGAGAAAGGTGGGCGTCCCCTCCGCCCGCCCGCTCATCCCCCGCCTTCAGCCCTGCCGCTCTACTCGCCGCGCCCCTTCGACCAGCCCGTGCGCGAGGTGGACGCGCTCAACCTCGAGACGTTCCACAAGTTCGCCAATCTTCTGTTGCATTAGGCCCTTGCTCTTCGTAGGAATAAACTTTCTTTTGAGCAAGCGAGGGATTGCTGTTTACTGCCCACTTGTTTCTCGATCACTACCTGCCCTCCCGATCCTTTCTGCCTTACCCTTCGAAGCGTATTGAATGCGGAAGGACGATCGCCTGCCCGAATGGCCTTCCTGGAACCGACGACGATGGAGTTCGGGCTGTCCGAACTGCCGGCCCGGCTGTACGGCGGCCTCGTGCACTCGGCGGGGCGCGTGCGGTGCGAAGAGGGCGGCCGCTTCCTGCCGCTCCACAACCAGGCCGCCTTCCGTCGCCGGCCGCTCTTCCCGCGGCCCGTCGCGCCGCCCGTCCCGCTCGCGTACCTCCGGCAGGAGTCGGCGCACGCGTTCGTCCGCCGCCTCGGCCGCCCGCCCGCCGACTTCCACCTGCAGACGGCCGAGTACGAGGCGGTGTTCCGCCATCGAAATCTGCTGACCGCCGAGTGCACGGTGAGTCTCCCGCCCCTCCTCTGCGCTCATCCTCGTGCTTGCAGTCGACCGAGAGCGTCCGCCTGTGGACGGTGGACGACAGCGGGGCGCGACGGCGGCTGCTCGAACTCACGCTCGACTTTGACGTCCCGGCGGATCCCCACGGCCCCGTCCGCTTCCGCCGGCCGCCGGAGGACCCCTCGCTGGCCGCCCGCTCGGTCCAACTGGAGGCCGACGCCCTCGAGCTGCGCGCGTTCGACCGCGACGCGCCGACCGGCCGGCTGTTCGTCCGGACGTCCAAGGGCCTCGAGCTGCACCGGCCGGCCGACGGGGCGGCCAAGACGCTGTGCGCGTGGCCGGTGCGGCAGTTCGAGCGGGTGGCGCACATGGACGAGGTGGCGATCGTGGACGCGGGCGGCCTCGCGTTCTTCGGCGACCTCGAGGCGGCGGCGTTCGCGCGGGCGGAGGTGCGCGACGTGCAGCTGAGCGGCAGCCGTCCGGCCGGCGCCCGCCACACGAGCTGGACGCTCACCGTCCGCTGGCTGGAGGACGCGCCCGTCCACGAGCCCGTCCGCCTCCGCTTCGACCGCCCCGTCGGCAGCCCGTCGACGGGCGTGATCTCCGCGGCGACGGCGGCCGAGGAGGCGCGCAACTTTTCGTTCGCCGACGTCTTCGGCAGCCGCTCGCCGGCCCGCCCCACCGCCGAGGCGAACGTGGAGCTTGGTAAGTGCAAGAAGAGGGAAGTAGTCACTTACTCCCTCATCTCGTTGCAGACCTCTCGCCGTCGGGTGCCCTCGACTGCGACCGGCCGGACCTCCGCCGCTGCGACGGGCCGTGCGGCCAACTGCGCCCCGTGCGCGAGTTCCAGACGTTCGGCCGCTGCGAACACGCCGTCTGCGCGCTGTGCATCGCGAACGCCGGCTGTCCGAATCGGGGGTGTCTGGCGGCGGCGCTGGTCGCTCGGCTGCCCGGCAAGGAGCGCCGCCACGACCTCTTCCGGCAGCTGTGGCGCGCGGGCCGCTCGACTGTGGGCAGCGAGAGTGCGGAGGAGGCAGTGAGCAGTCGGTTGCATGCACTAACAATCGCCCTTGTTGCAGGAAGAGCCGGCCAACACGCCCGCCGGCCTCAAGCGCTGCGACGGGCCCTGCGGTCGGCCGCGCGCCGCCCACGAGCTCTCGCTGTTCGGCGGCTGCGAGCACGCGGTCTGCGCGCTCTGCATCGCCAACGCGGGCTGCCCGAACCGCAACTGCTTGGCGGCCGAGCTCGTCGATTTGGCCTCCGAGCGCGGCCCGCAGCTCTACCGCCGCTACAAGAACCTGCTCAAGGAGCTGGACTGCGCCTCCGACCACGTGGTGAGCGCCCGACAAGAATGAGCAAGTAATTTGTCGTTTAGGAGGAGACCTCCGAGTGCTCGTCCCTGCGCACCGTCTCGCCCGCCCCGTGCACGCCCGCCCGCACCGACTCGTTCCTCCGCTCGTCCACCTCCGGCTCGGCCACTTCGATCGGCTCGTCGTTCACTTCGGGCAGCGAGGAGCGGCCGGTTCGCGGCGTCCGCCTCCGCCTGCTGATCCTCGAGGCGGACGGACAGCAACTGGGCGCGCGGATGTACGCGGCCGACGAGCCGCTCCGCCGTTGCCTCGAGTGGTTCCTGCGGGAGAAGCGGTGAGTTTTCTCTCGCTCCTTCCACTCACTCGTTTGCAGCCCCGACCTCTCGCTCGCCGCCGGCCGCCTGTTCGTGGCACGCGGCGGCCGCTTCGACGTCGACCGCCTGCGCCGCGTGGACGTCGCGAAGGACGGCGGCCGCCCGCTCGCCGCCTTCCCCGCCGAGAAGGACGAGCTGAACGTCGTCCTGGACTTTTCGGGCAACTTCGACCACGTCCGCCTGCCGTCCCTCAAGTTCGCCCCGTGAACCCCTGCCTTTTCTTTTCGGTTTCGTCCGTGAATAAACGCTTCGTTGGAGCGGGTTGGCAGCGATTCCACTTTTTCTCGTCGACGCTTGCTTTGGAATGTTAGTGGAAGGATGGAAGGAAGCAGCCGACATGTTTTGCCCGTCATTGCCGTAAGCAGCGGGCTTACCGAACTCTCGAACTTCTGGCGTCACCAACACGCCCTCTCTTTTTGCAATCCCGGCCGTCGTCATCGAGAGCAAACAGCAAGCAGTGGGTGCGGCCGCCGGCTCGTTTTATAAGCCGTCCTTTCGCCCATTTTCTCCGTTCCCGTCTGCCCGCCACTCGTCCTCCGCAATGCTGCGGAACGATCGGATGCGCGTGCGGTCGCTGATGTTGGCTGAGTTCCAGCGGGGCGCCGACGAGGAGCGGGCGTTCGCGCGCGTGTGTCTGGAGTTCGGCCCAAAGGCGATCACGCTGAAGACGCTGGAGAAGTGGTTCGCGAAGTTCCGCAAGGGCGACACATCGCTCGCCGACCGCTGAAATCGCCGCCAGCTGGGCGGCCGCCAGTCGCTGAGCGCCGACCGCTTCGCCGCCGTCCATCGCGCCTTCTGCGGGAGGATGGAGTCCTTGTTCGTTTTCGATGAGTTCGTGTTCGACGGCCGCTTCATGATCTCCCGCAATCGGTTCATGGGAGCCGTGCGGATGGTCGATTTGTATCACTCGAAAGAGATGTGAGTTCTCTCCTTCCATTCATTCACTCACTCGTCTGCAGACCGCTGAACTTCGACCTCTACGCCGCCCTCCCGCCACGTCTGCTAAATTGGAGGAATTCAGGCTGGTGGACGTGCGGAGGGCGCTCTTTCGGTTGAAGTTCATTGCCGACGGCCAACAGCAGCACTCAATCGGTTGGTGCTCGTGGAACTTCGACGAGCGGCAGGTGGTCGTGGACGGGCCGCTCGTCTCGTTGGGGACTGGAGTGGAGGATTGGAAGGAAGTGGTGAATGCGGACGACCCCTCCTCTCTGCACTACGTGATCTGCCGGAAAGAAGACGAGAAGTACCGCGACTTCTACCAGTGCGTCCAACTGAAAGACGAGCATCTCGAGGTTGGCGAGCGAGTGGAGCTCCCAGAGAACCTGCACGACTCCTTCCTCTTCCACGACGGGCACCTCTTCGCGTTCAAGAAGTCGGCCGAACACCTCGGGAATCCGAATTTCCGCAAGCTTCTCAAGATCTCGCCCACCACCGGCCAGGCCGTCGAACTGCCGACTTCCGACTGGCTGGAGGAGAACGAACCAGTGAGTCCATTAGTACTGTCTGCTCTCAACTCGCTCTTTCCAGCGACCGATCTCGCAAGTGTGGGTCGGGACGACGCTGATCGTCCGCTGCCGGCCGGAAGTCAATGGAAAGTCCGTCCTCCGCTTGTGGGCGTTCGATCTGCCTTCTTTGCAATGGCGGCAGTTAGAGCTGGACTTTGGAGACGAGTTGCCGTTCTTACACTCAGACGAGGAGAACATCCTCTTTGTGCACGGCTACAGGAGCAACAGGGAGAAGGATTCGCTTTATCGCTTCGCCATCAAGTAAGACCCGAAGATCAAAAGAGCCAAATGGCTACTTTTCAGCCGCCCCGACCGGCTCTCGGCGATCGCATGGCGCTCCGTCCGGCGACGGGCGGACTTCAATCCCGCTTTCCTCCCGTACGTGATGAAGCAACTACCGAAGAACTCGTCTATTCGCTGCCCCTTCCCGTTCGCTAACCAATAAAGAAAAGTCGTAGTGAGGGCGGTGAACGAAGATTTCCGTTTGCGCGAGTCACACAAACGCTCCTCCTGAGCAACAGCTCAAGGGTTGAATCCGTTTCTCCGATTGGAAAGCCCTTCTTCACGCAAAATGCTTTGCAAACGGCCAGCGAATTTGCATTGCTTCCCGCGCTTTGTCCCGCCCAGTGCACCTTTCCACCATTTGGTATTCGAGCGGCCGTTCGCGATGGGCAACTGGGAGTCGCGTGCGGCGGCGAGCGACCCGCCGAGCGTCGAGGAGGCGCCGGCGCGGAAGAAGCGGCGCGGCTTCGAGACCTCGGCAACACGTGCTACTTGGCGGCGGTCGTGGTGGCGCTCGCGTCGCTGCCCGCCCTCGTGGACGCGCTCGAGCAGCTGCGGCGGTGGGCCTTCCGCGCGTTCGATGTCGAGGTGGACGAGGTGAGTGGGCGCCCCCTCCGTTCTCCTCCATCCGCCCGCTTGCAGAAGCAGCAGCTGCGGCTGGAGTTCGTGGTCGAGCTGGCCGAAGTGATCGGCGAGTTCCGCCGCACGCGCGTCGCCCCGTCCGCCCGCCGCCTCCTCCGCCTGGCCGGCCGGCTGGACGCGCAGTTCGGCGGGCGACGGCCGCAGGACGCCCACGAGTTCCTCTCGATGATCACCAAGGCCTCCGAGACGTTCAGCGACGTGCACGACGCGCACGAGGGCCGGCCGCGGACGAGCCGCCTGTTCGCCGACTTCCCGCTCTTCTTCCGCACCCGCTCGCGGATCACGTGCGGCGACTGCGGCCGCGAGGCGGACAGCACGGAGGAGTGCGTCGGCTTGAGTGAGTGGCCGTCCCACGACCGACGACCGCCCGTTGCAGGCGTGGACGTGGGCGAGCGGGAGGCCGCCGACTGGTCGCTCTGGAGCGCGTGGACGGGCCGCGAGCTGCTCGTCGACGACGCCCAGTTCCAGTGCGACCACTGCGGCCGGAAGGTGGACGCCGTGCGGACGCTGCGGCCACTCTCGCTACCCGACTGCCTCGTCGTGCACTACAAGCTGTTCCGCAGTGAGTTCCCGCCTTTCCCTCCGCTCACTTCCGCCTTGCAGTGGAAACGGAGGACGGCCGCGTGGTGCTCTCGAAGCGGACGCGCGTCCCCTTCCCGCCGCTCCAAATTCCGCTCCAGGCGATCCCAACGGCCGGCAGCGAGGAGGAGAGCGGCGCCGCCTACACGCTGAAGGCGCTCGTCGTGCACGCGGGCGGCGCGCTGGACGACGGCCACTTCTTCTGCGCCCGTCGCCGCCGCTCCGACTTCTCCGAGTGGCGCCTCTTCGACGACGAGCTCGTGGAGGTCGTGGGGCTCGCGGAGCTGCGCCGTCTGACCGCCCGCTCCACCACGCCCTACCTGATGTTCTACGAGAAGACGCGCCCGAGTGCCGCCGCCCTGAGCTCCGAGTCGGACGAGCAGAAGAACTCCCTCGACCGCACGCCGCCTTTTTCACCCCATTGAAGCGAATAAACAGCGAGAGCAGGACAGTCGGCAGTTTATTCGACGAAGAGATTAGCGAGTGGATTGCTGGACCAGGAGGCGGAACTCCTCGCCGACGAAGTCGAACTGCGCGCGTTGGTCGGGCGGCACGGGGCGCATCTCGACGGCGGCCTGTTTTTTCGGGCGCTGCACGTGGAGCAGGAGGCCGTCCTCCGCGGCCTGCAGGGCGGCGCGGACCTGAAGCGGCGAGATAAGCGGGCGGACGGGCAGGTGGTCGGGACTCACGCGAGCGAGCAGATCGGCGAGAAACTCCAGGCCGCGCTCCGCGTTTGCCTCCTGCCCGTCCTGCAGCAGGGCGGCGGCGTCCAGCTCGACCACGCGCTGCAGCCGACCGCCGCGCGGCTCGTGCTGCCCGCCGATCACGCGCCGCTGCCCGCTGAGGACGCCGAGCAGCGCGTAGCGGAGTTGCAGGTGGACGGGCAGTCGGGGCGGGCCGCTCGCCGCGAACGGAAGGATTTGCACGTAGTTGCCGTCTGGAAGGAAGGCGGGGAGTGCGTGCTGGACGGGCGGAACTCACGGCCATCCACCGCGCTCGCCGTCGTCGCGAGCAGCAGCCGGTGGGCGACGCCGTCGGCCTCCAGCGTGCAGGCGGAGAGCACGTTCCACGACTTGGCGGCCGTCGTCTTCACGTCCGCTTCCTGAACGGGAGAAAGAAGTGAGCGGGCGGGAGGAGACGAACCGGCGAGTCGGCGGTCAGGAGGTGCTCCAACTTGGCGCGGATGAACGCGTTGTTGCGGCGCCGTCCCGCCGCGCCCGCCGCCTCCGGCAGCTCGCAGAGGAAGAGGACGCCGCCCAGCAGGCACGCAACGAACGAGAAGCCCGGATCGAAGGCGGAGTCGCGGAAGAAGGGCGTCGTCGCCACGCGGTTCAGGAGGCTCTGGCGGCTCACGACGTCCGCGCCGCCGACCGCCGCGCTCAAGCCGCCGCCTGCAATCGACGGCGAGTGAGCGGGTGGGAGGATGCGGGAAGGACGAACCCGAGTGGAGCATTCGGGCCTGCAGGAATTCGAGCACGCCGCGCATTTTGTTCGGGCACTTGCGCGCCTCCTCCCACTTCTCCGCGCCGTCCAGCAGGTCGACGCCGCCGGCCGCCGCGCCCACCAGCCGCTCGTTCAGCCGGCGGGCGGGCGGCTCGTCGAAGAGCACGCGGTTGGTGGCCGCGTCTTCCACGAAATGGCCGCCGATCAGCGGCTGGTCCACGCGCACGGGCATTCGGTCGATCGGAAGCGGGGAGGACTGAAAAGAAGCGAGAAATCGGGCGAACGACAAGCGAGACGCCGCGCCCGCCGCTCGCAAAAAGGCCGTTGTTCGAAAAGAGCGAACCGCCCGCCCGTTCGCGCCGCCGCGTTCCGCTCGGGCCGATGGGAAGCGGGCGGGCAATTTCGACACTCGGGGACGGGCGAGCACCTGCACACGCCGTTGCCACGCGGTCGGGAACAACACGCTCATTTCCAATAGACGATGAATAAAAATCCCACTGTCTTCTGCAGAATTCTAACGACAACAACGAACACCAATCGATGGATTTCACTCGTTTATTCTGGCCGACGAAAGGAACGATCACTCGGCTCGCGGCTTCTTCCCGCCGCTGGATCCCGAGCGCGTGCGGCTCTTCGAGCGGCCGCCCTGACTGCGACGACGGCGGGCGGCCTTCGGGTCGTCGGCGGCTGGAAGCGAGAGAGTGAGCGGAGAGGCGGGCGGGCAACTCACGACTCAAATAGGCGGACTTGAGGATCTCCGCACAAGAGGGCCGCAAGCGACGGTCCCGGTTGAAGATCGCCTGCAGCCGGAGGTGGGCAGAGGGGCGGCGGGGACTCACGGAGAGCAGACTGCGGACCTCCGTCTCGGCGACGGCGCTCAGGTCGACCTCCTTGGTGGTGATGGCGCGGCGGAGTTTGTCCTTGGGCTCGCGCCAGATCTTCTCGCCGGTCAGCAGCCAGAAGAGCGTGGCGCCCAGCGACCAGACGTCCAGTCCCTTGGAGGCCTGCAGGGAGTGAGGAGAGCAGTGGAAAGGGGAGAGTGCACTCACGATCTTCTGCTGGATGTACTCGGGCGACATGAAGCGCGTGGTGCCGAGCGCCTTCCGCCGGATCACCGCCTCGTCCAGCGGGCCGAGCAGCGCCGCGCAGCCGAAGTCGATGATCTTCAGCCGCTCGCCCACCAGCAGGAAGTTGTTCGGCTTGATGTCGCAGTGGAGCACATCGAGCGCGTGCACCTGCTCCACGCACCGCACGCACTGCAGCCACCACTTCCGCACTTGCGCGGCGTCCGCCCGTCCCTTCCGGCCGCCCTTGTGCAGCGAGTCGAGCGCGTGCGTGCCCAGCTCGAGGACCATGAAGATGCAGTTTTCCTCCACCACAAGACTGCAGCGAACGGGCGAAGTGAGTGGACGGGTGGGCACTCACCAGTCGAGCAGCTGGACCACGTGCTCGGCGCGCTCGAAGCGGCGCAGGATCTCCACCTCCCAGTGCAGCTGGCGGCCGACGCGCTGCGCCTTCGGCTTCCGCAGGTCCACCACCTTGACGGCGAAGCGGCGGCGGCGGTCGGCGCGCAGCTTGCCGAGGCGCACCTCCGCGAAGCCGCCGCGCCCGATGCGCCGCGTGAGGAGGTAGTCGGTGGTCTTCGCGCCGTTCGCGCTCTTGATCTGAGCGGGAGGAGCATCAGTTATATGAGAGGATGGGGGACTCACGCTGATCGAGTAGCCGAAGGTGAAGCGCGAAGAGCGGTCGGGCACGTCGGGGCCCTCGGACTGCGTGCTGCTCTCCTTGGCCTCCGGCTGACCGCGCGCCGACGAGCCGCTCAGCGGGGCAGGCGAGCCGGTGGAATCTGCAGAAGGCGGCGAGTGAGCAGCGTGGCCTTCACCCACCCATCGCTTGGCGGACGGACGACCTCCTCGCGGGCGAGCGGCTCGTCCGAGTGCTGGAGAAGTGGACTGAACGCCGATTGCCGAACGGGCGACCTCGATTCCGAGCGGGAGTTATGCACGCAAATTTCGGACTGCGGGCGGGAATCATTCGTGCGCAAGCTGAAGGAGGAGGAAAAAAAGAGTGCCAAGCAGAAGGACTTGTTCCTCGACCCGAAGCGACGTTTCCAGCCGAAAGGAGACCTTCCTGCGTACCGTTGATTCAATTTATTCCAAAACAGAAAGGAAACAATGAATGAAAACAACAAGGGAGGACGAAGGAGTTCAGTGGTTCTTGGCCAGCTTGTCGAAGTCATCCACTGCGCTCACGGCTGAGATGACGGCGGGGATGAGCGAAAGGCCGAACGTGAAGGGAGCGGCGGCGACGCCCGCGACCGCGCCGCCCGTCTTGGCGACGCCCTTGATGACGGTGCCGACGCCCGGCCGGTGGCGCTCGGCTTCGTTCAGCGCGTGCAGATTGCGGTGGGCGGTGTCCAGCGCGTCCTTGAACTCGGCGGCCATCTCGCGGTGCTCCTCGACCGTCACCTCGGGGTGGGCGCGGCGGTTGAACTCGGCGAGCACGTGGGCGGCCATCCGCTCGTGCGTCAGCTGGAACTCCTGGCGGTTGCCCTCGCAGCTGCCCTTCAGCAGGTCGCGGTAGTCGGCGATCAGCTCGTTGCTCGTGTCGTTGTAGTGCTTGACCACACGCTGGGACCGCTCGCGTTTCTTGCGCTCCTCCAGCTTGCGCTGCTTCTCGCGCTCGGCCTCGTTGAGGGCGCGGAGGTTCGCGTAGGCGCCGTCCAAAGCGGCCTTCAGCTGGACGGTCAGGCGGCAGTGCTCTTCGACGGTGGCCTCCGGGTGCGTCTTGCGGGCGAACTCCTCGAGGACGCGGGCGGCGGCGCCCTCGTGGATCGTCTCGAAGGCGTCGCGCTCGCCGCGGCAGTTCGGTTGGACGACGTCGCGGTAGTCGGCGAGGAGCTCGTTGTGCAGCTGCTGGTAGTGCTGGACGACGCGCTGGACCCGCTCGCGCTCCTTGCGCTCCTTCAGCTTCTGGCAGAGGGCGCGGTTGACGGCATCGAGGCGCTCGAACTCGCGGTCGAGGGCGGCGACGAGGAGGCGCTCGTGTTTCTCGTGTTCGCCGGCGGCCGCCCGCACGCGCACGCCGCGGATGATGGCGAGGACGCGCTCGCGCTCCTTCGAGTCGTCCAGACGCTCCTCCGCGCCGTCCGCCTTCTTCTCCATCGCCGTCTTGTAGGCGGCAAGGGCGCGCTCGACGGCGATTTGGAACTTGGCGTTGATCGAGGCCTGAAATCCGCCCGTTCAATTGAATTCATATGGGAATGTTTACCTGGAAGATGGAGGTCGGGGCGGGCAGGTCGATGCTCTCGAACGCCGTCGCCCACTGCTCGAGGAAGGTGGCGAGCTCGCCGCAGGTCACCGGCCGGCCGTCCACGCACTTCGGCTGGAGGTCGGCGAGCAGGAACTTGATCGCTTGGTCGAGGCCGTCGCGGAAGTCGATCTCCATGTCTGCAACGAGCGGGCGGTGAGTGGAGGCCGGCGAGCACCCACCTTCCGGATTGCCGTCGAACTTGTCGCCGGTCACCTTCCGGCCGGGCGACGCGAGGCGGCAGCAGGCGAACGCGCGGAAGAGGCCGTCGATCCGCTCGTGCATCTCCGCGTTGTTCTCGTTGCGGATGCCGAGCACCTCGTCCAGCCGGCCGCTCCAGCCCCGGATCCCGTGCACCTTGTTGAGGTCGTTGTTCCGCGAGAGGAACAGCAGTTTCTGCAAGCGAGTACAAGTGATTAGATGATTGTAGGGATGGATGAGGGGACTCACGGCGAACGGCTTCTTGTTCGCCTCCTCCGAGTTGCCGACGAGCGCCTCCGTGCTGATCGTGGCGAAGTCCACGAGGTTCTTGAGATGCGGCTTCGAGCGCACCTCGCGGTCGATGTTGTAGATCTGAACGGAGGAGGAGTGGGCACATTGGATGGAGGGAGAACTCACGAAGAGGTTGGAGATGAGGAGCGTGAAGGCGAAGAGGATCGCGGAGCCCGTCTCGGTGGTCTCCTCGCCGAAGGTGCCCTGCGAGTCCACGAACAGGACAACGAGCTCCTCGCCGCCGGCGCCCTTGACCACGAACGGCCGGTCGAAGACGTTGATCCCGTCCGTGCAGGCGACCTCTTCGTTGCGGAACTCGGGCGCCCCGTCCACCCGCTCGAGCATCCACTTGTGCGGGACGGCGGCCACGTGCGGGTTCTTCAGCGTCCATTGGAGGTAGCGCAGCGTCATGTTCACGAAGAACGACTTGCCGCGTCGCGACTCGCCCGCGATCGCCACCACGCACACCTGCAGGCAGGGGATGAAGAGGAGGAGCGAGAGGGCGGCCACAAACCTTCTTCTTCGCGTACTCCTCGCTGCGGAGCGTCTTCAGGAAGGCAGAGAGGTGGAAGGCGAGAAATTCCTTCTTCTCCGCATTCTTCTCCAGCTTCGTCACGCACCAGGCGCCCATTTTTGCGGTCAAGTAGGGAAAGGAAGCTGCAAGCCGTGGGATGAGTGGGGATTTGCGGAACAAAGGAAGGAGGCGGGAGAGAGCAGTCTGGAAGTTGCCCGCCCGTCAGAAAGCAGCGCCGAGGTGAACGGCGGCCGGCCGGGCGCCAAATCTCCGCGAAAATTCCGCTCGCTGCGTGGCGGCCGGCCGTCCGCTCTGCTCGCCCGCCCGCCCGTTCGGGTGTAAACAGCGGTGAAGAAAGCGGGACGCGGCGAGTCGGCGGCGATTCCCAGACGGGGCGCCCGTTTGGGCGAACGTACAGGCGGGCGGCGAGCGGAGAGGAGGGACGCGGAAAACACGCCGACATTCGAATGGCCGCCGCTCGCGCCTCTGTTCGCTCGCCCGCCGACACGTCATCGATCCCCAAGCACCCCTTATTTCAATTGACTCCATTCCACCTTGTTCATCGTTTCATTTATTCCACAGTTCAAAGGGCAACGGGCACACGAACAATCTTGCGATCACAGGGGCTTCTCGTCCTCGCCCAACGCGAAGTCCGCCGGCTTGGGCGTGTACGCGGCGGCCTGCTGCTCCGGCGACCACTCGAGCGTCGGGATCGCGTCTGCAAGCAGGGCGGTGAGAAGGAGGAGGGAAGGAGAGGACACTCACGTTGCGGGTACAAGCCGTCCGCCTCCATCTCGACGTCGATGTCGGCGGGCGGCTCGTCGTAGTCGCTGACCGACCCCGCGATTCCTGCAAGCGGGTGAGCGGGAAGTGGCGGCGGGGCCACTTGCCGGTGGAGACCTCAGAGTGCGCCGTCTGCAGCACCTCGTCCCACTCGCCGGTCCCGCTGGCGGCCGTCAGGACATCCGAGTGGGCGGACAGGAGCATCGAGTCGAGGTCGGCCGCCCCCGTCTGCACGTCCGACTCGGCCGTCTGGAGCAGCGAGTCCAGGTCGGCGTCCCGCTCCTCGCCGGCCGCCGTGTCCACCTCCGAGTTGGCGGTCTGCAGGAGCGAGTCCGCGATCTCGGCCGCCTTCTCTGCAGTGGGGAGTGAACGGAGGGGGCGGGCGGAGGACTCACGGCCGTCGACGCCCGCGAACGGCTCCAGGAGGCCCTTCAGCGCGTCCTCGGGGTCCACGTCCAGCTCGCTGGCCGACTGCGAGTAGACGGAGGCCGTCGAGATGGCCGTCAGCTCCGCGTTGCTGCTTTCCACGTCCGACATCACGAGAGCGAAGAGGAAAGCCGGCGGTCCACAGGAAGCAAGAAGACTCAAATGCAACGAGCGGACGGAAAAGCGGCCGAAATCGACTCGAATTTGCATCACTCCGCTCCGTCCAGCAAGCGGCTCATGCAAATCGTTTGCATTCGCCTTGCGCATTCGCTTGAAGCTGCATTTCGGCTCCTGTTTACTCTTGACACTCGACTCAAAGCAAAGGGCAAACAGGTGAGTGCAGGGGGCGTTTTATCGAAAAGCCGCGAGGTCGAACGCTTTTTATGATTCACGCTTCTTACGCAACGCTGTTATCAATAAAAAGAAGGGTGAGGAGCGGCCGCAAGCATCCGCTATCCCGTCAGTTGTTTCTTGCGAACACCCCGGGCGGACGCTTCGTTCTTGACCGCTTGCACGACTTCGCCGGGCGATGGATTGGAACAACCCCGAGCTTCTGGACGGCTTCCAGTTCGAACGGTCGAACGAGCGGAGCGGCACTCAATCCTCCTCGTCGTCTTCGTCTTCAGCGTTCCGAACGACGCTGTTCGACCGGAAATATTTTGAGAATCTGGTCGCGCAACACGCGGGCGAAAGCGACGGTTCGTTCCGCCGCCCTGCAGTGGTTGAAGCAGAGGAAATTGTTTCAGCCGCCCGTCGAACGAGGATCGGCGACCGGAGGCCGAACGTGAGGCTTTCTTTCGTCTCTTTTGTCCACCCCCGCTCCTTTCAGCAACCGAGCGACCTGAACGCGGCGACCCGAAAGTTCATCCGCGAGTTGGACGGGCGCCTGCCGAAAGCCGCGGCCCCCACTAATTCGAGCCGACCGTCCGCCTCCTCCCCTCCGCCCACCGGCTTGTACCCCCGATTGGTCGATGAAACCACCGCCGGTCCGTCCTTCCGGACCACAAGCGAGGAAGAGGACGAGGGCACGCCGCAAGCGCTGATCGAACAAATCGGCGGGATGTTCGCCAAACTCCTGATCGGCTTTCACGGCAGTCTCCAGTCCGCTGCCCCGGAGGAAAACTACGAAACGGCGAGCGAGGGCGATCAGGAAGAGGACGACGAGGAGGACCTCATTAATTTCAACCCATCGCTGGATGAAAGCAACGACCAACCTCGTGAAGACCAAATGGAAACCGAGCTCTCGACTACGTCGCCGATGGACATCTCGCTGCTGCCCGCCTACCTGGACGATCTGCTCGAATTGTCCGCGGAGATCGTGGTCCAGCTGACCGCCGAGCACGTCGACTGGACGCTGGACTTGCCGAAGCTCGTGGACGAGCTGCTCCACGAGTTGAACCTTCCGGCCCGTTTCGCCCAACAGTCGATCGATTGGTCCTTTCTGCCCGACTTCAAGCAGCAGTTGCTGTCCGTCCTCCAATCCGCTCTTCCGGACCGCCCGTCCAACAGCACCGGAGCGGGGCCTTCGAACTCGAATCAAGCAACGGCTTTTGGTAGGCGACATCCAACGAATGCCTCCCTTCATTGCTCGTTTATGTTCAGAGGATTTCGCCTGCAAAATTTGCTTCACCGAGTGTCCGCCGAATCCCGTGGCCTGTGCTCTCTGCAAGCAACTGGTCGGCTGTTCGGAGTGCGTCGAGCGATGGGCGGGCATCTGCAATGCGAGCGGACGACCGCTCACCTGCCCGCTCTGCAATCAGGAGTGGGGCCTCCAACCGAACACGATCCGACTTCCCCCTGCTCGTCCTGCCCGTTAATTGATCGTCTGCTTCTTCGATTGTACATTCACCTTTAAAGCAGTCTTTAGTCTTTGTTTCATCTTGTTCTTCTGCAACACTGTTAGTAGGGCAGACAACCGGCCTGTCTTCTCACTTCACAAAGCAGAGAGCAACGGCATCCGTAGCGAGAGGTTCCCGGTTTTTGTACGTGAACACAAGAAAGACACTCCCGCGTGCTTGCGAACTCTGCCGCCCCATTTGTAGTTTTGAGAAGATGCTCTGAACAGAAAAGGAGTGTAGTCTTCACTCGCACGTCTTTCAGGCGAGTAAACTCTCTTAATTCCTTCTTCTTGCGTGTTTTGAAGATGTTCCAATGGGTGGCGGTCAGCACATTAATTCAGTTCTCTTTGATTCTCGGCTGTTCAATCGCCTCCATTGTTGTGCTTTGCCTCTTCCTCTACCGCCAGTTCCTGTTTGAAAGAAGAGCTTCTGCTCAAGTCCTAATAAACGCCTTTTGCTGCCTGTTCACGAGCATCATGGGCTGTCTTTACTCGTCGAATGCAATCGCCGGTTGGGACCTGGACGGTAAGCGATCACGAAACAAACAACGACCTTCTTGTCGCTAAAGAACCGCACTACCACGCGCTGCAAACCTACTGGATTTCGACCACCTACTTTGCGACGATTCCCGTGGTCTCGTCGAGCGTCTTCCTGCTGATGATCGACCGTTGCTTCGCTCTCCTGTCCCCAACGTTTTTCAACGAACCGAAAAGACGGCGGATCTTCTGCACACTCGCCGTTTGCCTCTTGATCTCCGTCTTTTTCTCCATCCTTCACGTGGAGACGACGTTGGACCACCCTCCGCAGCGAGGAATCACCAGTGAGCTCACGCCAGTCCATCAGTTCCACTCATTTCTTCTGCAGAGTGCTCGACACTCGGCTGTTTGTGCCCAAACGCAGCCGAAGCGATCAACGCGGTCAAAATCGGAATGGGCGTCCTGAACTTCGCGGTGGTCGCCCTCTTCATCGCCTCGCTCTACCGCTACCATGCCGCGCGGCAAGGCACGACCACGAGCGCCGTGCAGAAAGCGAACAAGACCGTCTGCTTGGTGATGGCCTCCGAGTTGCTCCTCAACTTCACGCCCAACCTGATTTCTTACGTTTTTCTCACTGTGAGCATTCCTTTCAGTGCAAGGAAAGAATCCTTTTGTTTAGTACATGGAGGTCTCGCTGAGCACCACGTTCGGCCCGGTCGTCTCAGCGTTGCTGACGGCCGACTGCCTTTGCACGGCGCTCACGTTCGCCCACCTGTTCGACGTGTGGCGTCGACCCCAACGATCCGCCCCGCCTACCGTTGCGGTGATCAGTCGGAGTCAATGGATGAAGTGAGCGGCGAGAAGAAGGTCGTGTGTTTGGCCCCACTACGCACTGACCAACCAACCGGGTTGTTTTGATCACAAGCGGGCGTCGAGCGGAAGCCACGGGCCGCTTATCAGCCGGCGGTCGGCGCGGGCGGTCCGAGTGGTCGACGCCGCCATCGTGTTCTTTTGGATTCAAAATTGCCGCCTTCTGTACGATTTTTGCACGTGCTCCCGCTTGTTTTCGATTGAGAGCTGCCCCCTCCTGCACTTTGTTCTCTTGTACCCACCATTCAGTCGAATAAACTCGCTGCTTGCTGCACCATGGGCCTCGCGATCTGCGCAGCGTTCATCCTCCTGCTGGTTTTCTTCCATCGGTTTTTCTACGAACGCCTCCGCTTGATCTACTACGTGAGCAAGATCGACGGCCCCCTCTCGCTGCCTCTTCTCGGGGCAACGTGGCAGCTGAAGTGGAACATCAACGGTACGAGCGGGAGAGCTCTTCGCTCATTCGGCTCGTTCGTGTGCTTTCAGCTCTCGCCGGACAATTGCGGACGTGGTTCTTCTACTACAAGGGATTGGGATGCGATCTCGTAGTCATTTGGATTGGCCCGATCCCGCTCGTCTGCTTGATGTCGCCCGAGAGCGTCAAGGTGCATGGAAGAGAGGAATGAGGGATGACCGTGTGGCTTCTTTAGGTTGTTCTCGAGTCGAACACCGTCCTGAAGAAAGGAGACGAGTATTACATGATCGAGAAGTGGCTCGGGCAGGGCCTGCTCATCAGTCGGGGCGAGAAGTGGAGAAGTCGGCGGAAATTGTGGGCTCCCATCTGCATATTCAATCCTCACCTTCTGCTTTGAGGCTAACGCCCGCCTTTCACTTCAACATGCTCAACAAATTCCAGTCGACGCACGACAAAGAAGCCCAGATTTTCGTCCAGCAGCTGGAGACGTACGCCGAGAGAGGCGAGCTCTTCGACGCGTACCCCTTCTTGAAGCGATGCGCACTGGACATCATCTGCGGTAAGCTGTGGACTTCCGCCCGTATTTTAATGATCAACTTCAGAGACGTCAATGGGCGTCAAAGGCACGTAAAGCGGTCGTCCAATCTTTCAATCCCTGTTCTAGTGAACGCCCAAACGGAGCATCGGCATCCTTACGTCCAAGCGGTGAGGCGGATCAACGAGCTGAGTTTCCTGCACACTCGAATGCCCTGGCTGTGGATCAAGCCCGTGTGGGCGGCCACTTACAAAGAAGAGTGAGCATTTGACAAGTGGAAGGCTTATCGAAAGTGGGTTTGAGGTACGACTTTAATCTGAAGCTGGTCACCGACTTCACGCGCAAGGTTTGAAGCGACAAGGGGAAGACCGGTCAATTGTTCGTTCAGGTGATCGCGGACCGCCGAAAGACCTTCCAGCCGGTGGACGTGAACGAAATGGACACGAAGAAGCGCTATCCCTTCCTCGACCTCCTGCTTTCGGTTCAGACGGCCGGCGACCTCACCGACGAGAACATTCGGGAAGAAGTGAGTTAAGGGACGAGCAAGAGTGAAGTCAACCGGCTGGGGTGCTTGCAGGTCGACACGTTCATGTTCGAAGGGCACGACACGACTTCTTCGGGTATTTGACTCCCGCACCTCTCACTCAATGCTCGTTTGATTGAAGGGATGGCGTGGGCGTTGTGGCTCCTTGCGCACAAGTTCGAAGACCAACAGCGAATTTGCGAGGAAGTCGACCGCATCTTTGGTTCGTTCACAAAAAAGAGGACGTTTGAACGAGTGGCTTGCAGGGGACTCGAACCGCGACTGCACGTCCGACGACCTCAAAGAACTCCGCTACACGGAGCAATGCATCAAAGAAGCCCTCCGCTTGTTCCCGCCGGTGCCCCTCTTTACGCGGAAGCTGGAAGAAGACCTCGATTGCGGTTTGTCCTCTTTCTTTCGTCTTTCTATTCGTTCTTGCAGTCGGGAAAAGGATCCCTAGAGGAACAACCGTCCTGATCGCTCCCAACTGCTGCCAGATTGACGGTCGGGTGAGTTGATCGGTAGAACGGAGGGATTAATAGTAAGTAGCCGTTTAGTACTGGGAGAAACCGCGCGAATTCTACCCCGACCACTTCACTCCGGAGGCCTGCGCCGCTCGTCATCCCTTCGCTTTCATCCCGTTCTCGGCCGGGCCTCGCAACTGCATCGGACAGAAATTTGCGCTAATGGAGGAGAAGACGATCTTGTCGTGGTTCTTCCGCCGCTTCTCGCTGAGTGCCGAGCTCCCGATGGAGGCGAACATCGCCTGTCCGGAGGTCATCAACAAGCCGCATCTCGGCGTTCCGATTCGAATCAAACGGCGAAAGGCGGGCGATCGAATCGAAATCCCGCCCGGACAGCGGGATGCGCGGAACTTTTGGTCTCCTTAACGTTCTTTAGCGTTCGCGTAGCCACTTGTACATTTGCTATCGAATAAATATTTTGTCAACCTGTTCCGTCCGCACCCACACAGATCTCTAGTGCGGATTATTGACCAGTTACTCAACTCGTTTAAGTTTGAGTCACCCAAGGTCAGCCTGAAAGGTAATTTAATTGACCCGTTCGCTGACTCAAACGTCACTTGGACCCGCTTCTCTTCACTCGGGCGAACGAAGTCAACTGACGAATCGCGAAAAATCAAATCAAACAAGGCACAAGTGAGCACACGGCAGAAAACACACGTAAAGCATGACCACCGGCGAGGCAACAAGCATCACTCACATCCGTGCAGAAGTCGACGGGTTGAATAATTCGTTCTATTTGCTTTGCTCACGTTACAACCACTTTACTCATTGCGTTTAGGGCAGCTGCCGCTACCTCAACAACAGCGAAAACAAGGTTCTTTGTTACTAGCAAACAAACAAAGCCGTTTGTTTCCGTCAAATGTGCCTGCTGCAAGCTCATTGAATCAAAAACGCCTTCGTTTTTGCACCTGCAGTGAAAGCGAAGCCTTCATTGAACCTTTGCTGTCCAAAGTACTCCTTTCAGCTTCTAGTCGACCATTTGCTTCAATTCGTGGACCAACCGGATGGGCTTTTTGCGTTGTTGACATTTTTGTACAGTTTGCTAAAGAAACTTCGTGTCAAAGTGTAGGCGCGGTTGGAAGACAACAAATTCACCAATTGGATTACTCTTTGCGTAACGGCGCTACAGTAAAGAACGGTCGACCACGCCTCGCCATTTGTAGTCCGTAATTGGCCCGTCTTTGGCTTCCAGAAGGTGCACAGCATTCAAAGTCGTTTAGCGGGCACTCAATGGTGGTATGCAGAAACGGGAATCTCGAATGAGGTACGAGACCCAAAATACCCACTCGACTGTGCGCTCGGCAAGGTGAAAGTACGAACCGGGGCAACAAGCAGCTTTTCTTCTTCCGTGTTCGCCCATGTTCTTCCGAATTCTGACCTTTCTAAATGGTCTGCCATTTCTCTTACCGCATGCCGTTCCCGCTATTCGTCAATTGAACTCCGAATCGCGTCGAAAAATGAGGAAGAATTCTCTCCGTTTTCCCACCGACCGAAAGCTCAACCGGCGGCCGGCTTCGTGAACAGTTGGATCGGCGAGCGGTCGGCGAGGGGCCGAATTCTTCGGATTCCGGGCGGAACGTCGAAATTCCCACAAAATTCGTTCGATTCGGTCCACTTCCTCTTCAAAGCGGGCGGAACGATCGCGGGAATGTCGGCGGTTTTCCGCCTAGCCGTTCGTTCCGCCGCCTGACGAAATTCGTCGGCTTCTTACGCTCCCACCCGTTCGAGCGGTCGGTTTGTCGCGGGGCGGAAGACCGCATCGTTTAGACGTTCCCAGGGACATGCACTCATTAAAAGGCGGGCACACAACGCTTTAATCACATTTGATTCATTCCGTTGCGCTTTCATAACTCGGTTTGAATTTCGTCTGCTTGTCCGCGAGTCGTTGATCGAATCAAGCTGACAAGAGTTCGTTGCAGGCACCGCTCGACTTCCGCCTTCTCCCACCTCACAATGCGGCCAATGCTCGCCTTTGTGCCGCTCGCCCAGTTCATCTTCTGCTTCGGCGTGTCGGTGATCGCGCTGAGCGGCCTCTCTTACCTCCTCTACCGACAATCCAAGTTCTCCGAGCGGCTGATCTCCGTCCCGATCATGGTGAACATCTGCACGTGGTGCGTGGCCATGTGCTTCGATCTGTGCTACACGTCGAGTTCGATCACCTCGTGGCTGAATGCTGGTGAGTGGTTGTGGGGTGAGTGATCATTCCGCTCGGTCCGTGAAGCGGAATGACCGTTCAGTTGCAGAAGTGAACGCGGCCGCCCTCTTCTGGAGTGGAGCGACCTTTTTCGCGGCTACAACGGCCGTTTCGGTGACCGTCTTTTTCCTCCTGCTCGACCGTTGCCTCATCCTCGTGGGGCCCTCGTGGCTGAACGAAAACTCTAAACGGTGGCTGCACAGAGCGAACGCGCTGCTCGTCGTCCTCGATTTTTTCTTCGTGATGTGGATCTTCATCGAGTTCGAGAAGCCTGACTACATTCAAAACACGAGTGCGTTCTTCGGTCCACAGACGGCCGTGATTCGTGTGTTTGCAGCCTGCCAAACCTTCTCGTGCGTTAGCGACGGGCACGGCCGCTCGCTCAACATCATCCGAATGGTCTACGGAACGATCAATACGATCACCGCTACGGTCTTCTTCGTCCTCCTCATGCGCTACAACAAACGGCGGGAGCACGAGCTGAAGCCGCAAGGAGTCACGTTCACGCCCGGCGCCCAGCAGGCGGCCCGCTCGATGTCCCAACGGGTAAAAGTCAGCTTGCTGTTGGCTGTTTCTTACTCACGGCCCTCTCCTTCAGTCGAACATCATTGCGGGGATCAACGTACTCAGCCAGATCGCCTTTAACTTCCTGCCGAACCTAGCGGCGTTCATCGCGCTGGAGGCGTTCGGCGTCGCCCTTTCGAGCAACGCCGGCCCCGTCGTCTCCACCTCGGGGCAGATCGACGCGCTCGTAACGACGATCGTCTACTGGACGGTCCTCGGCGATCGGATCATGAAGGGCAAGAGCGTGCGGTCTACGGTGGCTCCCATCACAACGATCATTACGAGCAAGTGAACGTTCCCTCATTAATCGACCAAGGAGCACTCCGTTCGTCTCATTCCTTGTGTTTCTCACGCCTTCTTGCTCACGCCCACTCGTTTGTTCGTTCAATACACAAATTTGAAGATTAAACATTCGTCCGAGGTCCGCAACAAACGAGAGACCTCGCGGAATGAGCGCCCGTCTGCGCGAAATGCCGGCGGACGACAGAAAGCGAGTTTTGTACGAAACAAACCTGCCGCCTGCGGAAACACACGACTTTCCCGCCGAGAGAAGACGAAACAGGATTCCCGCTCTTCCATTCATTAGCAACAATCGGGAGGTCAACGGAGCGGGTCTTCGGCGATGTTTCCCCTCTTCGCGAACAACGACGAGCAGTCGATGTCTTCAACGAACGATTTCAAGCGATGCCCTCCGCTCTGTTCGGTTAATTTCCGGGCAGACGACGGAGCATTTGCGTAATGGAGCGCGCATTCATCCTCTTTCGGCCGCAATCTCTGGTGCTCGGCGGGATTTCGATTAGTTTGATGGAGATTTCGCTGGGATTGCGGGTGTACGGTCGGCGGATGGCCGCCGGCTTTCCATCTTTAATGCCCGCTTTTGGGGCTCTTCACTCCCGCAAAGGGCGGCTAATAAATTCGGCGGGCGGGCGTGTTGACAAGCGGAAAGCCGCGCGAGTGCTTCCGGCCGGCGGCCATGACACTCCCGCCTCGCGCACTCGAGCGCTCCGGATCGGCCGCTCGAACTTCGCGCTCGCCCGCCTTCCGGCCGTCGTTTAGAGAAAAGCCGCAAACACTCACGCCCCGAGGCCTTTGGCCCGAGGCGTCAAGTGCCCGAGGAAGAGCGGCGAGGGCAAAAAACTCGAGTATTCGCCTTCATTGACCGCCGGCATCCCCTCCGGCGACGTCTTGTGTCCACAGAAGCGGAAACGTGAAGAAGCGGGCATTTAGTCCACATTTCCGTTGGCCGGCTCGCTCTTTAGTCTCGCCGCCCATTAGCTCCTCCCGCTGCCCGCGACCGTCGAGCGGTCACTTGGTTACCGACCGCCCGCCCGCTCGACCGCATCCCCCGCCTAATGCAGGCATTTAGCCGCTTGTCCGGAGGGCATCGGGCGGATTCCTCCGCTTCCGCGTCGCTTTATTACAAACCGTTACTGTAAGTGAATGAGTCAAGCGAGGTGGTCGAACGAGCGACCTTTGGCCCACTGCTCTGCAGAAACAAGAGAGCGGGTGTTCGGCTTCCGTTCCGCCGGTAATCCAATCGTCGTTTGATTGGCAGCCGGAAGGACGAAAAGGGAGGGCGGGCGACGGGCATAATCTTGTTGCCCGCCCCGCGCGTTCTAATTGCCACTTCTTTCCGCTTTCCGCTTCGAAATGAGCACTTGGGAGTTCCGGTGGGTTGTTTTCGAGTTGCCCAATGGAAAGCGGGCAGTTCGATTCTGGAGTGTTTTTAATCCCGATTTCTCCTCGTGTCAACCGCTGAATGTCAATTCAAAATGACATTCTTTCCATTACGATACGAACAAAGTGGAATCCCAGTGGAGTCAAAGGGATTGATCGTCTGCCTGCCGAGTAGACAGTTCGACTGGACGTTCCTGTGCGTGCGGGAATGCCCGTTTGCTCGTCCCCCCGCCGCTCTTCGGCCGGCCAACAGGTGGCTCTTCTCGCGGCCGGCGGTCGCGCAAGTGGGGACTTCGCGCGTGCCCCCAAAACGTTTCTTCTTTGCGTCGGGCCGCGTTTCGCACTTCGTGTCCATTTTCGTCGTCTTCTGCCGCTCGCTCGGTTGGCCGTCTTGACCGGCGCCCGCCCAAAATTCTCACGCTTTCGAGCGAATTGCCGCGCGTTGGACATCGGAGGGCATGCGCGGTCCACAAACAACCGTTTACTGCGTGCCGACTAAGGGCTGGGTGGGTAGAAATCAAATGGGTTTTTATGCAGTAGCTGTCAGCTAACGATTCCCTGTGCTCTCGATAAGACTTCGTGCATGAATTCCGATGTTGTTGGTCACTCGCCCGTTTCCGCGAATGCTCACGGCTTTGCGGGACGACGGCAACGGCGAGTAAACGGCGGGCGGTCACTCGTTTTCGTTCGAATTCCCAAAACGACCACTGCGAAGTGCCCGCTTGGCGGAGACGAGTCGCCTTTTGCTCGTCGTTTGTCACCTCCGGCCGGCCGGTTGTTTTGGCCTAACGGTCGTCTTTTTCCTCCATGGGCAGTTGATGGCGTGACCCTCGCGGAACACACTCCTCTTCTTCCCTTTTGTCGCTCTAATTAGTTTCGTATAGCCGCGAGAAGCACGTGCACGTGCTCGCCTGCACGAAGCGGAGTTGGCGGATGGCCGCCTTTTGTCCAATTCGCTTCGTGGGTCGGATTCCTTCGCCCATTTACGCGTTGAATGAATTCCATTGCGGGAACTTCAAGATCGTTTTTGCCCCGCCCGGCGATTGTTTTCTTCCGACTCGAAAGAACCCACTTGTGGATCAAAACTCCCGCCTTTCACACGTCTTCCGCGAAGGTCGCCCGTCGCTCATCTGCGGGCAATAAAGACGGCGAGAGGAACGGGCGTAAATGAGCGTCGAAAGGCGTGAGAATTCGCGGGCGATCGGAAGTTCGCTCTCGACTGTCCACTTCGTTTTTCCATGAAGACGAGCTCGTTGCGTGAATCACGACCATCCGAAGACCGCCGGCCGTCTTTATTGCCCGCCGCCCCTGCTCGTCGTTCGTTGAACCGATTGAGCAAACACGCGAGTAGAAAACGAGTGTTCAAGCGAGAATTCCTGGACGATCGACCAAATTGCGGGTTCTTCGGGTCGTTCGAATAATTGCGCGTGTTTACGCAATCACAGAAGAGACAGAAAGGGGTGGATCCTTCTTGTGTGTTCGTATTTGCAATTCCGATCGGCTTCTTTCTTCTGCTCCCGCCTCCTGCTTGGCGGGCGGCAGACGGGTGGAGGCCGCTCGGATCGTTCGCTCGCCCGGCCGCCTCTTCCTCGTTCGTGTTTGCCCAAAATGACGCAGCATTCCTTTGAGTTGTGTGAATCACTCGTGCGGGGAGGCGGCCGGAGGAAAAACGAGTGGGTGATAAGACGAGGAGGTCGTGACTGCGGGCTGATTTCTTTCTACTTCCCACTGCCGCCTTCGCCGCCCGCCGAAAGCCAATTAGCCGCGCGATCGCTCGGGAAATCCCCGGAGACGGGCGGCGGGCGAGAAGGCCGATTTGTGAATCTCGACCGCAAGCGGGCGAAGCGGAAATAAACAAATTCGCGCCCATCTGACGGCATTTCGCGTCTTCGCCGCTTTGCTTCGTTTTGATTAGTGCGAGTTCGTCGACCTTCTGCCCGCTACCTTCCTTTCGCAACGATCGAGCGGGCGTGTTCGCGTGTGGCCCCAATTTTGCGGTCAATTGAGTTCGCTGTTGTTTCTGCTCCGTTGCGGGCAGAATAATCGAGTAGCCGGGCAGTCGACAGTCGTGCTTATGGCTTGCCGGTACTCGTATTCGTGTCGAGGAGGTGTGTTCAGCATCTCATTGCTTCGATGCAATCCGTGTGTTCATTAGCTTCCCGAAGGTCAAGGCCAATTCCTCTTCATTTCCTCTACAAAGCAGGGATTCTCACATTTGCCTCCGATTGCCTCCGACTGCAATTCGATCAGCCGCTTTGTTTCGAGTGGCCGCCCGATCGCTCGCTTATGATCCGCAGGGAGAGGGACCGCGCGGGTATCACTCCCGCCCAGCGGGTGGATTGAGAGCGCCGCAGAACTCGCGGGATAATCCGAGAAAGCGGGCGTTGCAACGAGCGGTGCACAAACAGCCGCCCTGCCGTTTACCTCACTTCTTTTTGTCCGCCGGCCGGCGATCGACGGAGCGCAAACTTCCGCTCGGAGCTTATGGACGGGCCGGCGGGTCACTTGCATGCTTGTTTTACAGCGCCCGTTTATGATCGCTCGCTTATGCCCGTCGGTTTACGAGTTCCACCTCGTTTCTCGTTGAACATTGCGAAGAATCGACCGTTGTCCGCAAGGGTTCTCGCCCCAAATCGTGTGTTTTCGCTCATTAACGCCCAATTGCATCGCGCGATCGCTTTCGCTCATTTCTCGTTTGTCTTGCAGGTAATCCGTTCAACTCGACCGACCGAACGGAATGGGCAACCCGAAAGCGGCGAATTCAAACGCGCCGCCCATTCGCTTCGACGCCCAATTCCTCTTCGAATGGCAAACCCATCTGAAGTTCGTGGAGATCGTAAGTGTGTCGTGCGCCCAATCCAATAAGCCGATCGGTTTCTTCTTTCAGTTCTTCAATATTTGTGCCGCAGTTCTTTGCTACGCCTGCTTCCCCAATCCGTACTTTGAGGGATGCTCCTTTCGCGTCTTTACTTTCGGCCAACTCTTCTGTATCGTTTGTGTGAGCGCCTTCTTTGGGGTAAGTGATTCAATAGATCGATGGATTGACGGTCGTTCAGGTCCTCACGAGCATCCTCTTGGTCTGCCGCGCCTTCAGCTTGCATGACGCCCTCTGGCAATACAATTTCCCCATTCTGGTTTGTTCTCTTCGTTGCATAAAATAGATCGCTTGGTTTAGGAGAGATTACACGCCCTCTTCGCGATGTTCATGTACGTGCTGGCCATCGGTGAGACTTCAAACTAATCGATCAAACTGAAGATCCTCAACAGGTATCCTTGTCTGCACGAACACGGCCAGCTCATTCTCTACGATCTGGCTTTGTGATCTCGTAGGTTGTTTTGATTAGAAGGAGGAAACGTGAGGGTTGTAGCTCAGAAAGCGGTCATTTAATCATGGGAAACGATTGAGAAGAAAGACGGCTTGCGGGCGGCTTTCGGGCCGCTCAGCCGTGGGGATGATGACGTCGCTTGAACGCTCGTCTGCTTGCAGGTCGTCCTCTTCGCCACTCTCTGCTGCTACTCGCTCGATTATTGGAAGCGTTTGGACGAGACGCCGCCGATTCAACGGACGCGGATTGTCGTTTAGATGGCCGGCCGGACGGCAGCGGCCATTAGCGGCCGGTTTTTTCTATCGATTGGCGCGTGTTTCTTTCCGCTCGTTTGTTTTGCGTACGCCGACTTTCCGCTCACTCCTTTCGGCCGCCCGATCGCCGCCGCCGCTTCCGCCGAACGGACGATCGAGGCGGTTCCCATCCGCCCCAAAGGGCCCCCATTTCCTCGCCCGAATGTTCATCACTTCGCTCGCTCATTACCCGGTGCATGCAGAAGCATATTCGCGCATTTCGCCTCCGCTTACCCAATCGAAACGCCGCCTCTTGTCCGCCGCCCGCCTCCCGTCCATGACGCGCACTCCTTCCTTTCTTCCAACTGATTTCAATGCGATCAATCAGGTCCCCCTCCAGCATTTTCCCTTTCTTTTGTTCAATGGATGTTTGTCTGTAGAAAGCGAAGCAAATCAATAAATCCAATCACTTCGTTCGTTTGTTCGGTTTTTCCACGGCCCCACTCGAGGGAGGGGAGATCGTGAGAAAGGCGGAAAGAGCGGGAAGCGTTCGCTCTGCTCTGCAGCCCCTGCTTGTGCCGATTGCGTAATCTGTTTTGATCCAACGACGAGAGAACGAGGGGCGAGATCGCCTGCTGCGGGATCGAAAGCCGCTCTTGGGGCCGGCCGGCTGACAGTCGGGCGGGCGGGCGGGCGGAAGAAAGCGGGCGCCGATCGGCGGTGGCCGGTCGGTCGGCGGATGACCGTCGGCGTCTTTTTGCCGCCCCTCCGATCATCACTTCGCCCCGTTCCGAATCGATCGCGTCCCCGCTGCCCCGCAGCAAGGCCGCCTTCTGTTTTGTTTGTTTGTTTGGAGGCGGAAAATGAGGTGAATGGAGCGGCTTCATGGCCCCGCTTTGTGTTCGTGCATTCACGTGTTCCTTCGATTCGCCCCTCATGCCGTCGCTTTCAGTCCGCCCGCCCTCGCCAATGGTCTTCGACGACATTCCGACGGAGAAGCGGTACGTGAGCGTCGAGGAGCTGGAGCAGGGCATGGACGAGCGGCGCATCGACCGCGTCAGCAACCAGAGCGCGTTCGGCTGCGGCCTGGAGGACACCGGGCTGCCGTTCGGCTACGAGAGCGGCGGTCCGTTCGGCGATCTCTACTTCCCCGACCTCACGTTCCCCGCGTACGGCCAGCCGGCGATGAAGAACGAGGTGCACACGCCGCGCCACGAGTTCGTCTCGTCCAACGGCCTCCCGCAGCCGCCGCCCGCCGCCGTCGAGAGCGGCCCGGCGAGCAACGGCGCCGTCGGCGTCTACCTGTCGACGTTCGCGGCGCCCGCCCGCCGCTTCGAGGATCCCGAGCGGGACGCCCGCGAAGACGCGTTCCAGAAGGCGCGCCGCGAGCAGCGCGAGATGTACAAAAAGAAGGAGGAGGAGCGGGCCAAGCGCGAGGCCAAGCAGACCGAAATTCGCGTGAATCGAAACAAACGGGCCTTCCAAGAATCAGTTGCCTCTTCTGATTGCTTCTTCTAACCCACTTGCTTTCAGGGACATCCTCCGCTTGTTGGCGTCGAACGAAGCGGCCAAGGCCGTCCAACAACCGACGGTTCTGCCCCAACCGGTAAGTGGAATCATTCCATCGTCTCCCTTCATCCTCGTCTGTTCGCTTGCAGGTGGTGAGTCCGAAGCCTCGCGCGAAAGTGGCGCGCGGCCGTGTGCAGAAGGCGGGCGGCGGTCGCGTCAAGCGGGAGCCCCAAGAAGCCGCCCACTACGTCCAGTACGGCGTCGAAGTGCACCAGTCGGCCGCCTTCTTCGACCACCAACCGCCGCCGCAGTACTCGGCGCCCTCGTTCGCCGTGAATTCGGACGTCTCTTCCGCCTACCTGATGCCCTCCTGCTCGTCCTCGGACTACGTTCCGTGCAACTTCGCGTACTTCCCGGAGATGGGCACTCAGCAGCCATGGGCCTACGATCCCAACTGCTACCAATGGGCGCCCCAGCCGTCCGTGTGGCCGCCGGCGGGCGTCGAGCAGCACGTGGAGCAGCAGGAGCAGTTCGTCCTCACCGATTTGGACTCCGGAATGCCGCGCTCCGTCGTCACGTACGAGGCGACCGAGTTCATCAAATTCGAGCAGTGAACCCGCCGTCCTCGACTGCTCTCCGTCCAGCCCGTGTGTTTTCGAGTGCTCCTGAAATCCCCGTTCACTCTGCCCGTTCTGCCGATGTCTCCAGCATTCAATCCTTTCGTATTTTGTTGATTTCTTCCACTTTCTCCTAACCTTTTCATCTCCTTCCACACTTCTATTTGCCGTGTTTATTTCTGCGTTTTATTTTGGTTCTGTAACGATCGAAAAAATAAAGTTTTATTGGAGTTTTGTGGGGAGATGTCGACTGCTGAAAGGAACTCCAGGAGAGCTTGAAAGAATCAAACGATCAACTTGCGGTAAGCAGAAAGGAAGGCGAACATGGCGACGAACAACGCCGCCGCTCTCCACTCGCGCCCACGAGCGCGCCAAGAGTGCGCGTTCAAATTTCGGCCGCCGCCGATCGGACGCGTCGCCCGCTTGCCGGCTGCCCGCCGAATTTCGCCACCTTCCATTTTTTATTCAACTTCTTTCCCGAAATGGCCGAAATCAATCCGACGGCCAAGAAGCGCTATTCGGTTTGTTCCTCCTCTCGATTCGCACGAGTGATGGCCCGCGATTGTTTAGATCCTGAAGGTGCGTAACGCGGATCAAAATCCGAACGACGAAGAGGCGAACGGAACGCGAAATCCGGACGAAACGGACGCGAACAACACGAACGTTCGGCGGAGGGTCTCCTTCCATCGGCAGCGAATCGTCCAGTCCGTGCCCATCCCTTCCTTCCTTTTTTTCATGCGGTTTGCAGGCACTTCGACACGCACAACGACCACGGCCGCTTCAACTACGACCCGCACCGTGAGCAGAACGGAAAGGGAAGAGTGATCGCTTCTTCTCGTTTAGTGTCGAGCCTGTCCAGCCTCTCGGACGAGCTGACGCGCGAGACGACCGCCAAGCAGCCGGAGCCGCGTGTTCCGTTGGGCGAACGGCGGAAGTCGGCCGGCGGCGAGGAGACGCGCGGCTTCTTCGCGGCGATCAACAAAAGTGAGTCCCCACCCCTCTTTCATCTGCTTTTATCGCGTGCTGCAGCCGACGGGAACACGGCCAATCTGACGGGCCAGTTTGGAGGTCGCGCCCCGCTTAGCGACTCGACCGTCGACGAGAACACGCAGTTCGTGTTCGGAACGCCGACGCGGAAGCCGCACGAGCAGTCGGCGGCCACCGCCTTCGTGTTCGAGGGCCTCCCGTCGCGCGCGTCCTCCCGCCCGCCCTCCGCCGCCCGCTCGGCCGTTCCGTCGGCCTTCCAGTCGGCGGACGACACGGCCGACCACACGGACGCCCTCTTCGATGAGCTGCTGCCCCAAGCGGCCGGCCGGGCGAACGAGTCGATCGGCCTCGACCTCTCGGCCATCCCCGCCGTCACTCCCAACCGGTCGCCCGCTCGGATGGACACGACCGACCACGTGGGCCGCTTGGAGCTCACGACCACCCGCCGCTTCGAGTTCACGATGCCGTCGGTCGTGCTGGAGCGGACGCTGCAGGAGAGCTTCCAGCAGGCGCCCCTCCTGCCGCACGCGACGAACGACGACGACTTCGAGCTGATGGACACGAAGAACTCGCTCTTCTTCGACGGCACCCACCACGCGGCGCCCATTGCGGTCTGTTCCGTCCTCTCTTCCTCCTTTCAATCGATCTTTCAGGAGGAGGAAATTCAAGAGGAGATGCGGAACTTGAGCGTGCGGGGCGCTCACCACTACGAGCTGAACGAGACCTCCGTCAATCCCACGCTGATGGTCGTGGACGAGCAGTTCTGCGTCGACTTCAACAAGGTGGGCGTCCTCTAAAGCATTCTCTGACCGTTTGATTGCAGACCGTGGAGATGGACGACGTGGAGGGCGACGAGGAGGCCGAAGAGCCGCCGAAAGCGGCCGAAACGCCCGACCGTCGCAAGTCGCATGTCGTGAGTTCCGTTTTTCTTCCCTCCAATTTCGTCGATCTTCAGGGCAACCGGACGCGCGTCGTGGACTCGCCGGTCCTCAAGCCGCAGCGCCTCAATCAGTCGGAGTTCTCGCCCGACACGGGCACCTACGTCGTCGCGAATCCCGTGCTGCAGGGCCGGCGGCTGGACCAGTCGACGGCCTCCGAAAACACTTCCCACACTCTCGACTTCTCGAACGTGAGCTCTTGAATTGAGGGAATGCTCAAAGAATCGTCTGTGTTCAGATCCAAGGCAACCTGAACGAGACCGGCCGCCTGATCGAGAAGTGCAAACGGCGGCAGTCGTCGGCTCACGTCCGCCAGCTGCTGGAGAACTCGCAGCTCGACCGCTCCTCCCCGCTCGCCGACCAGTCGGCCCTCGGCGATCGCTCGACCGTCTCGGTGGGCGGAAAGCACTTGCTCGTGGCCGTTCAGTCGAGCGGCCCGCCGCTGAAGCAGCTGCGGATGTCCGCCGTGCTGGAGGAGACGCCGATCGCCGTCCCCACCGCCGTCCAGCAGACGCCCGACCGGCGGGAGCGCAAGTCGCAGGCGACCGCCAACCTCTCCGCTGCGGCCGTCGAGCTCCCGACTCCGATCGCTCCGCCCGCCGCCGCGGTGGAGCCGCCGACGCCGTTGATGAGCGTGAACCGCCTCGTGCTCCAGTCGGCCCTAAAGCGCGCCGCCGCCCACGAGCCGCTCGGCGAGGTCGCGGCCACGCCGCTCACCCGCCGCTCGATCGTGCCCGGCTCCCTGCTGCGGAACGGGACGACGCCGGCGCCGCTGGTGCGGAGCTACGCGGACTCCGGCTTCCTCTACGGCCCCGTCCAGCTGCCCGACCAGGCGGCCGTCCGGTGGGCGCGCGAGGAGGGCGCTCCGTTCGCGCTGAACGTCCGCCCGGCGCCGCTTTGGATGCCGCTGCCCGACGACCACCTGCACAACGCGGAAGACGGCCGCTCGAACGATCCTGACTGGCAGCGAGCCCGTGAGTCCCCGCTTTCGTTCTTCTATTCTCGTTCGAGTTCAGAGACGATCCTCGTCCGCGTGATCAACGCTTTCGAGGGCCGAATAGACCTCGTGCGGGCCCACGTTCTCGCCCTCCATTCGCGCCACGCGGAGAGCGTCCGGCCGGCCCGCGAGCGGATGGACGAGCTCGCCGATCGCCTGCGGCAGCTCGAGCGGACGTTCGCCGAGCGCCTCGCCTACCGCGACGCCCTCGTCGAGCGCATTCGGCGGCAGAAGGACGAGGAGAACGCCCGCTTCTTCGCCGAAACGGAACGTCGAATCGCCGCTGCCGTCGCCAAACTGGAGGCCGCGTGGCCGCCCGCCGTCGTCAACTGAGCACTCACCATTGCCCCTTCTTTCTTCTCACGCACACTCACCTTCGATTTCCTTTGATTCGCGAATAAACAACTGACGATGAACAGTGGGCGATTGCATAGGGGGAAGGGGGTAAGCAAGTCGAATAGAGATCGTCTTTCGATGCAAATTTGGTCAGTTCGGAAACTCTTGAACGAGAAGAACCGGACGGCTCGAGCGTCGGCATTCGATCGGGAGTTCCCTTTCGCAGGCAGTCGGCTCTTTTTTCTCTGTAGCGATGGTCGGTGAGTCCCCGCAGCCTTCGCCCTCTCGTCCACTCCTGCTCGTCGTTCAGAACTGGCGGAAGCGATCGCGGTGGTGATCAACCTGATCCGCCAGCTGTTCGCCATCTTCAAGCAGCTCGTGGACGGGATCATGAACGGGCCGAGCGGCTGCAAGGACAAGGGCGAGGTGTTAAGTGCGCCCAAGGCGTCCAAGGTGAGCGCCCCCTCCTCCGTCCACTCACTCCCGCTGCAGGACGGGGCGGCCAGCGGGACGCCGCCGCCCATCTCGAAGCCGGCGGGCGCCGACTTCGTGCACGCCAACCGCCGCGACCCGCAGTACCAGACGCTCGCCATGCTCGGCAACGAGGACGTCTTCTAGAGGCGCGTACAGGAAGCGGCCGTCCGCCGACAGCCGGTAGCCGTGGTGAACCTGCAAACACGCGGACATGAAGAGAAGAGGACAAAAACGAACCTTGTAAAGCTCGTAGACGAATGAGTTGCTCGGTTTTCGTCGCTTGTGCTTGGGGGCGCTCTCCTGCGCCGTCAGCTTCGGCTTCTTTGCGACCGACTGAGCAGAACTGCAGCCGAGCGGACGGCAGACGGCCTTCTTCCAGCACTTCGCACAGCCGCAAAGGTCGGTGGAAGAGAGCTGAATGATCGGCGACGTCGCGGCCGTCAGCTTCCGCTTGTGGCGCGAATTGCACGGACCCGCTTCGGTCATGGCCCCGCTGAAACAAAGGGAGGCGGTTGAAGTTGGGAAACACGCGGAAGGAATGCGCAAACATTCCTGCAGTCGACAGACACGCGATGGCCGCTCGCTGCCCGCTTTTCGAGCAAAGAAGCAGTCAAACGCCACAAATCGGCGCTGCAATGAAAAAAGAGTGGAGCGATGGCGGCCGGCTGTCTGCAAGATTCACTCGGCCGCGTTGTGAAAGAGGCGCCTTCTTTGCGAATCCGCTGGGTGAGTCAGCGCTTGTCGGCGGGACGGAGCGTCCGTTCCCAAGGCGCCCGCCCAATCGCCCACAGCCGCCTTTTCCAGAGATCTTCTTTCTGCGAGAACAATGGCGAGCGGGACGTGAGAAAACGAGTACGAGAACGCTGTGAAACTGGAGACCGGCGACGTAGTCGGGGAACCGAAGAGCCCATCTTTCGCCTCCATCTTGCAGCTTCTTTTCTTCCGCACAGCCAATGGAATCGAAACAAATTGTTTATTCCACGTGTACAATGGAGAACAAGAGGCGAAGAGGAGCTCATTCGAACGGCGACACCCACTTCTGCTCGACGGGCACCGCGCGGCGGGACTTGCGGGAGCGGGCGGCCGGCGACTTGGGCGCCGCGGTGTGCGTCGAGCCTTCCGAGCGGCCGGCGCCCGTCCGCAGCGACGGCGGCGCCTCCCCGACGGCCGCCGCGAGGCCGCCCTCCGTCGGGTACGTCAAGCTGGAAGCGGCGAGTGAACGGCGGGCGGGCGGGCGGAACTCACCGGTAGATCTCGTAGAAGACCCACAAGAAGATGAGCGCTTGGAGCATCGCGGGGCAGCTGGGCAGAGCGGATGGGGGAACGGACAGTCGGTGGGCGAAGCGGGGAGCTCGAATGAGGAGAGCGAGTGGAACACGAGCGGAGTGCGAATCCAGCTGCCCGACAAGAACACCCGAATTTGCCTACCCCGACGCCGCCACCTGACCGGGCAGTCATGCAAATCCCCGCATATAAAACCGCCTCATTCCTCTGCGCCCGCCATTTGCCTCCGACCCGCTTCTCGCCCCTTTCCGCTCTCCCGCTCTCGACTGATCGCCGCGATGCCGTCCGTGCAGGTGGAAGAGGACGCGGGCCCCGTGGAGCTGCCGATGGGCAAGGTGGTCGGCCGTCGCTGGAAGATCATCGACAAGCTGGGCGAGGGCGGGTGAGTGGCCGGTGGATTGCAGCGTCCTCTCAACTCCCGCCCGCTTGCAGCTGCGGCGCCGTCTACCTGGTGGAGGACCAGAAGTCGCGGGCGCGCGCCGCCATGAAGGCCGAGTCGAACTTCGTGGCGGGCGGCAGCGTGCTGAAGCTCGAGGTGCAGGTGCTCAAGCGGATGCACGGCCGCAAGTTCGTCGCCCAACTGCTGAGTGCGGGCAAGAAGGACCGCTACTCCTACATGGTTCGTTGGACTGCTCCCTTCCTCCTCTCACTCCTCTCCGGCTGCAGGTGATGACGCTGTTCGGGGCCTCGCTGTCGAAGCTCTTCAAGGAGTGTCGGCGCGAGTTCTCCGTGAGCACGCAGCTGCGCGTCGGGCTGCAGATCCTGTACGGGCTGAAGCAGCTGCACGAAGTCGGCTACATCCACCGGGACGTGAAGCCGGCGAACCTGGCGATCGGCCGCAAGGGCGAGGGCGCGCGCATGGTCCACCTCCTGGACTTCGGGCTGGCGCGCGAGTTCGTCATCCGCCACTCGGGCCGCGTGGAGCTGCGGAAGGCGCGCGAGAACACGCTCTTCCGGTCGGTCCATTGGAGTCGTCCTGCTCACCTTCCGCTCGTTGCAGGGGCACCACAAAGTACTGCAGCGCGAACACGCACACGCGCGCCGAGCAGGGCCGTCCGGACGACCTCTGGTCGATGATGTACGTGCTGGCGGAGATGCGCGGCCCGTTGCCGTGGGACCAGCTGCGGTGAGTGCCCCCTCCGCTGTCCTCCCATCCACCCACTTGTTGCAGCGAGAAGCACGAGATCGGGGCCTCGAAGCAGGCGACCACCGACGAGCGCCTCTTCCAGCGCTCGCCGCCCGCCCTCCGCCGCATGGCCGCCCACCTGCGCACGCTGGACTACGCGAAGCGGCCCGACTACGCCCTGTTGTTCGACCTGCTGCTGAAGGCGATGCTGGAGAACAACGTCAAGTACTCGGACCCCTTCGACTGGGAGCTCCGCGGCGTGTCCACGACCGCCGGCAAGACGAAGGCGGCCGGCCGGAAGGCGTCCGTGATGACCGTCTCCGAGGACAAGAGCGTGTAAGTGCCCAGGGGATGCAGCAAGCTCTCACCTTTCGTTTAAGGGATGTGAAGACGATGGAGACCTCGACGGAGAACCGCCAGCAGACGACCGCCGAGGAGGCGCCCGCCAACGGCGACCTGCCGCCCTTCACCGCCGCCGATCTCGCGAAGAACGAGCTCGGCTTCTGACCGCCTTCTTTCGAGCATAAACACACGATTCACTCACTCATTCGGCTGCTCGGCTGTTGGGGGAGGTGTTGGGGTGGGGTGAAACGAAAGGAGTCGTCTCTATCCTCTCGGCCCACCGCTTGCAAGAATCGTCTACTTTTGCATCGATCACTCGGCCGATGGCTGAAGACAAACGAACTAGCCGGCAGCGCGAGCTGACCAAACTGACGACCCGTTCATTCTCTCCACTCACTCCCCGTCGAGCGGCTGCTCGTTCAGAGCGATGGCGACGTGCACGCACCAGAGCCGGACGGAATTCCGCTGGCCGATTGCCGACTTCCGCGCGCGCTTCCTCGCGACGCCGCCGGGCAGCCACTGGATGGGGCGGGTGTTCCACGTGGACGGGGCGGGGCCGCCGGTGCGGGTGTGCGTGCGGGCGACGGTGGACGGCCGGCCGACCGCCCGCTCGCTCGTCCTCCGCCTGATCGCCGTCGAGGTGGGCGGGCGGGCGGTGGCGCGGCTGCGGACGCGCACGTGGATCGAGGACGAGCGGGGCGCCTTCCGCACGACCGTCCAGGGTTCGTTCGCTCATCCCGCTGTCCACTCCTCTCTTTGCAGAACACACGGGCACCTTCCGTCCGACGACCAACGTGCCCGTCCTCTCCGTCCCGCGCGAGGAGCTGGAGCGGCTGCTCGAACTCCCGACCGCCGTCTTCTGCTGCGACGTCCGCCGCCTGCCGCCCACCGTTGCCGAACCACCCGCCAGCGAGCCGGCGGTCTTCCGCTGGACGCTGCCCGACCTCGAGGTTCGTCCGCTCGTCCTTCGCTCACTCCCGCCCGCTCCAGCATCATCTGTTCGGCGTGGGCGAGCGGACGAGCGGCGGCTTCACGCTCCGCGGCCACGGGCACTTCGAGTTCGCCCTCGGCTTCGCCCACCTGCCGCGCCCCACCGCCCACGACGAACGCCTGAAGTTGTGGCTGAGCGGTCGAGCGTTCGGGCCCACGTTCCGCCCGCTCACCCTCCAGTACGCGCTGTGGGCGGAGAGCGTCGACGGCCGTCGTTGCGGGACGAAGAGCGGTGAGCACGGGGATTTCTCGCCGATCACTCCTTTCTTCTCTCCGCAGCCTTCACGCGGACGTTCCCGTCGGGCGCCCGCTGCGGTAAGTGGGCCTTCGTGCACCACGTGGACGAGCGGTCGCTTTTCGCGCTGGGCGGCGCGGAGAACGCGGTCGTCTTCTGTTGCCGGCTGGAGGTCGTCCACGAGCTGCCCGTCCGCTTCGCCGCCTCCCCGCCGACCGGTCGAACGGCGAGTGAAGAGATGACCGCCCGTTCGTCGTCTCCACCGAACAACGTGAGTCTCCCGTCCCTCCGCTCACTCCCCTCCGTTCAGACGCGCGCTCAACAGCTGGAGGTCCGCCGAATGATGCGCGAAGAGTTCGAGGCGGACGCGTCGGCCGGCGCCGCTTTCGCGCGCATTCGGACCGAGTTGGGGCCCACGGCGACCACCCTGCCGACCGTCCGTCGGTGGTACCGCCGCTTCGAACGGGAGCGGGGCGGGCGGCAGCGGTGAGGATTGTGGGCGCCGACTTCTCTCCGACTTCCAACTGCTGACCCGAATAAACCCAACGGTTTGGACGCGTCTTTTGGCTCATTTCTTCTTTCTGACACTTGAGCACGACTGCTATTTGAAAGAGCAATTGGAGTCGGAGCATCGAAGCATTCTAGTTCCTCCGTCCATTTCGACTCCCTCCACTTGCAGCCGCCGGTCGTTTGGGATGAGCGGCGAGGAGACTGGAAACGCCGTGAGTCTCGTCTTCTTTTTTGTCTATCGCTTTTTGCAGACGTCGCTGACCGTGGACGCGGTGCTGAAGAAGGTGGATCGTTTGCTGCAGCGGCACGACCGCGAGGAGGCGGCGGACGAGGCGGCGAGGGCGGCCGAAATTCGGGCGATCCGGCGGGCCATTGGGCAGCTCGGCGGCAAGACGGCGGGCGCGCTGGTTGAAGGAAAAGGTGGGTCGATTATTCTCGTCTGTTCCACCTGCTTGCAGTCACTCACGAACCAGAGCCGCCGACCGCTCGCCCGCTCCGCCTCGTCCTCCGCGCGGGCCGGCGGCTGCACGCGCGTTTCGACTTTCGCGCGGACGGGCGGCCGCCTCCCGCCGAACGGCCGCCGGTGGTCGCCGCGCGCTGGTCGGTCGGGCGGCCCACCCACCACTCGGCGGACGTGATCGCCGCTTCGATTCGCGCCCGCACGCGCCTCCCGCACGCCGCCGCTCGTCGCCGTCTGCCCGCCCGGCCGCCCGCTTCGCTCAAGCCGGTGGAAGAGGCGAGTGGGCGACAAGCAGCAATCGATTGATCGTCGCGTTCAGCTCAAACTCGAGTACGCAGAGGACGCGACCCTCCGCTCGCTGCCGTCCATCGAACGCGAGGCCGACCTGCCGCCCGCTCCTTCCGCGGACCGCCGCCCTCCTAGTCCGCCCTCGATCTGACCTCCGAATAAACACTCTGGATTGAGCAGTTGATCGCTGAATTCTACCGGTTGTGCATCCCATTCGTACTTTTTGTTTGCTTCCCTCTTCACGTTTTCCTTTCCTGTGTTTAGAGAATGAAGTTGCTGGGCGTCGCTCTCCTCGTCCCGTTCGTAGTCGTGCTGGCGGAGGAGTCGAAAAAGTGCCGTGAAAGTGAGTGTTTTCTTCAATCTCCCACCAATCCGCCTTCAGACTTCAGCCAAGAGGACGTCTACAGCACGTACCTGATGGACGGCGCGTTCCTCGGCTGCTGCACGGACGCGTGCTGCGAGCAGAGCTGCCGCGAGCGCGGCGTGGTCGTCCTCAAAGAACTGCAGGGCAAGGACGTGCGGGCGGGCAAGCTAGGCGACGCGACGGAGTGTTTCTGCAAGTGCCTCCACTACCCGCTCTACGTCGACGCGGAAGGCGCCGACTGCATCCCGTCGAAGCCGTCGCATTAGTCTTTGTTGAATAAACGGATGAAGTTAGTTCGATGCGAGCAGGGTTTGTTCATGTGTGAATGTTCACTGGACGACGACCGCTGCTTACTGGACAACATAGACGCTTGAGTGTTCGAATAGCAGAATAAACGGCTGATTGTTTGCGTGCAATGAGAACGCGGTTTATTCCAACAAGCAACAGTCAAAAATCAGGTGTTCTTCCGCTTCCTTCGATTATAAGACGTGGATTCTTTGGCGGGCGAGAAACTCGCGATCAGCAGCGACGCCTGAAAGCAAGGAAAATAATTGAGCGCCCTCACTTGAACTCACGATCGCGGTCGGCGGCCGAAGCGACGAGCAGGGCGGACTGGACGCCGGCGGCGGGAAGCGCGTGGGCGGCGAACTCCTCGAAGGTCAACTCGCCGCTCATCGCCACCCGCATTCGGTCGCCGACCTCCCGCGCGTCCTCCTTCACGAACACGTGGACGAAAGCGCGCCGGTCGGCCGTGGGCGGGAGCTCCGCGCGGGGCATCGGGGCGGAGCAGACGGGCGGCGGGAGGTCGGCGAGCAGCGCGCAGTCGGGCGAGTGGGTGCGCAGGACGAGCAGCTTGGCGGTCGGCTCTTCGCTCCAGCCGTCCAGCAGAGAGGTTCCGAACTGCTGGCGGCACGCAAGCGGGATGAGTGGAAAATCGAGAGAGGACTTACGTCTTCAAGATCGAAGTAGGTGGCCGTCGGGTTCTTCTCCAACGCCCGCCGGACAGCGCGCGGCGAGATCCGACTGGCAGACGGTTGGACGAGGGCGGGCGTCGGCGGCTGTTCGGAGTCCCTTCCGCAGCGTTCGATCGTGTGCACGTAGCGATGTTTCGTCCGCTCGTGCACCCGCCGGTCGTTCGTCCGCTTGAAGCGCGAACTGCAGCGGCGGCAGGCGTAGCGGCCGGCGGACGAGTGGGTCCGCAGGTGGGCGGCGCGGACTTGCGGCGCGAACTTCTCGTGGCATTTCGGGCAGGTCCACTGGAACGAAAGCGATTTGATGAGTGGGTGGCTGGATGAGGTACCTTGTTCTTCGGCTCGTTCCCGTCGTTGATTGCGTTGCCCTGCAAGCGAGAAAGGATGAACAGAGACGGCTGCCCAAAGCTCACCGTTGTATTTCGACCCCACCGCTGCCAGTACTTCCACTTGGTCGTTTGGCGAAAGAACTCGTGGACGAGCCGCTCGTGTTCGTTTCGCCGGTTCGCCTTCGCGTACTTCGCGCCGCACTGTGCGCAAGCAAAAGAGCCCGCCGTCGAGTGGGCGCTCTCGTGTCGCCGCAAATTCGACGCCTTCACCGCTAGGCCGCAGCGTCCACAGACCGCCTGAAACGAGTGTGATCGCCTGGCAGACGGATGAAATCGCCCACCTTTCGCTCGTTGCGGGCGGGCAGATGGGCGTGGGACTCGCCGGTCGCCGGAGATACCGCGGCCGTCGATTGGGAGCGGGTGGCGGGCGGCATCGTGCGAGTGAAGTGGAAAAGTGTGGTGGCCTGAAACCGAAACGAACACGAAAGTCGCGTCCCCGTCCGAAATGTCCGCGCGGCCGCCACACTGCCGCCGTTTTCTCTCCGCTTTCCCCTGGACGCGCGCGCGGCCTTTCGGCGGGTCGATCGAAATCGCTTCTCCGCTCAATTGGTGTCTGGGAACCGGGGGACAATCGGCGGCCTTGCTCTCTTCTCCGGCTTGCAAGACAATCCTTTGGGTGGAGGAAGGAGAGGACAATCGTTGATTTCGAAACGAACAGAAGTGGGCGAGAAATACGCAACGGCCCATGAGCGACCATCTGCTGTAATCTACGGCCAGTTTGCAGCAACGGTCGCTTTTCTTCCAAAAATTTCGCCGCTTCTCACGCCTTTTGCCGAATGGAGATTTCCACGACGAACGGGACCCTGTACCGTCTGCGGCCTCTCGCCGACCGACGTCTTTTCGTTCGGCGTTTCCTGATCGCGGCGTTTGGGGAACGCGGCCGCGAGACGGCCGAGCGGCGATGCGAAAAGCTCCCAAATATTTCGCCAATCGCAACGATCGGCAGCACACGTGCACGCGCTTTTCAATAAGCACAAAGTGAACAGCAGTGAGTCATCGATCTTTTCTTTATTCTAAGCCGAATGCCGGTAACTAGAAGGGCACAATCGAACTTCCTATTGATTGTGTAATAAAGTGCAGTGAATAAACACACTCAGCATTCTTGTTTGGTGGGCAGTCGCGCTTGCTTTCAATCACCGACCGATCCGAAAAGCACGTGTTTATTCCGCAAGAACGAAGTGAGTGGACGATCAAGTCGAACATCGGGACTGGCTCGAATCCGTGGACTGTTTGGGGCGTGGTTGGGGCACGAGGGCGGTGGGCGGCGGGAACTCCAGCTGGACGCAGAAGACGAGCGTGTCGTCCGGTTGGCTCAAGGCGCGCAGTTCGTCCGCCGACACGTGGTGCCCGAAGGAGAGCCGCTCGCGCCAGTGGCCGCCGCCTTCGAACAGAACGGTCGAGATTCCTGCAACGAGGAGGCGAGAAACAAATCATGAGCACTTCGGAGAACTCACTTCTTTTGGCCGTCCGCCGGCGCCCGTCCGCGCTCTCGGCCCACAGCGCGTAGTCGAGGAGGAGCTCGGCGGGCGGCTCGTTCGCTTGGCGGCCGGCGTGCGCGACGAGCAGCTGGAGTTTCTCGCGCTCGCCGTGGGCGTTCGGGCGGGCAAGGCGCGAGAACTGCAGCCGGAAGGCGACGTCGCCTTGCGCGCACGCGACGAACTCGCCGCTCTCCCAGTCGCCCACCGCGAGCAGCTTCCGCTCGACGCCGCCCAGCGGCCAGCGGAAGGCCGTGGGCGCGATGGCGGCGGGCAGTTCGGTGCGGACTTCGAACCGCTCGGCCGTGCAGCAGACGGCGATCCCGGCGGCGCGGAGAAGGCGAGCGAGCAGGGCGGGCGGCACCGCGAACTCCGCGCTTCGATTCACGTCCCACTCGATCGATTGGACTGGAAGAGCGGAGGGATGAGAGAGGAGTGGACAGGATGTGAGTGCTGCTCACCCCCCAACTCCAGCCGCTCCTCGTCGCTTTCGATCCACGTGTTCACTCGGAGGCCCGCCGATCGCCCGTCCGCCTCGACGGAGAGCGGCCGGACGGACACGCGGCAGTCGGGGCCCCTCGGCGACAGTTGGAAGAAGTGGGCGGCCGTTGCGGAGGGCGCACTTCTGAACGGCGGGCTGCACCAACAGTCGCCCGGCTGGGCGGCGCGGAAGCGAGCGGCGAAGTCGGAAAGCGGCCAGCGGAAGACGGCCGTCATCGCGCGGCAAGAGGCGGTGGAAGGAGTGCCGAGCGTTGCGGTCGCTGGCTGCTGGTCGGTGGCATTTGCATGGACTGTGCGACAAGACCGCTCCCCTTTCGCCCCCATCTTCTCATTTCGATCGCTTCCTTCCGTCCACCTGCTCGGTCCTGCCCGATGGCGCCCGTGGACGGCGAGATCGGCTTCAGCGAGCCCGCCTTCAACGGCGCCTTTGTGGGGATGCGCGAAAAGATGGTCGTGGAGCCGCGCGTCCTCCGCATCGACCCGAAGCACTGGCGGCGCGAGCGGGCGATCGTCTACCTCGCGAACACGACCAATGCCCGGCAGTACCTGAAGGTCCGTTCTCCCCTCCTCTCTCCCATGCATCGACCCCTCTCCTTCTGGCTGCAGGTGCGCACGCGCTGCCTCGACCTGTTCCAAGTGCCGCCCGTGGAGTCGCTGGAGCCCGGCCAGTCGGTGGCGCTCGAGATTCTCGTCGTGTCGGCGGACTTCGGCGACCGGCAGCCGGAGCTCGTCGTCTACCACTCGCGGGAGGGCGGCAAGAACGTCGTGGAGAAGGCGGAAGGTCGCTTGGGTCCCGCCCGCCCGCTCACTCACTCCCGCTGCAGGCCGGCACGTGATCGAAGTCGTGATGGACCACGAGGAGGACGAGCCGCCGCTCGTCACGTGGGGCCCCTCGAAGCCCAAGTCGGAGTCCCGCTCTCGCTCTCGTTCTCGGTCGAAGGTCTCGACGCCGAAGAAGGCGAGCGGCCGCAAGACGCCCAAAGCGGAGACCCCCGGCAAAAAGTCCAAGATGTTCGGCGTCTTCTGAGATGGAATAAACGAGTGCTGTCAGCTGTTCATTCGGCGGAATGCGGAGTGGATGCGGGGTCACTCCAAATCGATCAGAACGAAGTGCCGTTTGGTGATGTCCATCTGCGACTTTCGTTTGCGGTCGGCGACTGGCTCCTGCGGTTTCAGCGGGTTCGTTGTCGGAGCGTTTGAAGGAGAAGGTCGAGCACTAGGTACAGACTGGACACCTGCAATTGAAGGGCTGAACGAAACGGGCGCTTATATCACGACAGAACTCACCTTCCTGCTTGAGCGGATGCTTCCGCGGCCGCCCAGGTCCCCTTTTCGTCCCGTTGCTCTCCGCCGCCGCCGTCGTCGTTCGCTCATCGGGCTTCTTTTTGCGGAGCTTCGGGGGCCGTCCGACCGGCCGCTTCTCCTTCAGCGGCTTCCCCGCTTTCGTCGTCTTCTTCATTCGGGTCTTTCGCTGGAACATCAAACGATGGACGAGGTCGCCGAAAGCCATTCGAGCGGGCGAACAACGAGGAAATAGTCCGCTCGTTCACCACTACCGAGCGGCGCCCCAATCAACGCCTCCGGCACTGCGCGGTCGGTGATGCAATCCCCCACTTTCCCATCCACTTCACACGACCAAGGGATGACGCAACGGTTTATTGCTCGGTTCACACCACAACCTCACGAAAAAAGAGCGGCTTTCTCCTTGGCGGCCGCCTTCGTCCGCTTGTGCTTCTCGTGCTCCGTGAAGCGGCACACGAACTGCTGCCGGACGTACAGGACGACGTCCACGATCATCGCGATCACGACGGCGACGGCCGCCAGCAGCAGGAGGCCGACGACCACTGGAAGCCGGCAAGTGAGTGGGCGAAAGGCGGCGGGACTCACCGAAGCGGCCGAGGTCGTGCGAGCGGACGCCCGAGTGGTGCTGCACGAGACGCTCGTAGGTGCGCCGCTCGACGATCAGCAGGGTCATCTGTAGGACGAGAGGAGTGAGTGGGCAGCATTGCGGAGAACTCACCTCGTACAGCGAGAGCGCGCAGCAGACGAGGGCGAGCAGCTTGAAGGCCGCGCGACTGGTGACTTGCGGCCGCGCCCACTGGCCGAGCGGCTTCAACACGCGGGCGGTGCGCGCGTACTCCGCCAGGCAGATCTCGCAGCGCGTGTTGCCCGAGTGGGCGTACCATTGGGCGAGGCAGCGCTCGTGGATCCCGCCCATCTGCACGCGGGATCAGGGTGGAGAGAGCGGGAACTCACGGAGCCGTCGCACACGCACGGATGGACGAGGACGCCGGTCTCCGACTGGCAAATGCGGCAGACGGCCGCCTGGCTGCACGACGAGCGGCTCGCCGACGCCCGCCGCGAGCAGACGGCGCACGACGAGCGAGCGGCCGGCGAGCGGACGACCGAAGAGGCGGCGGAAGTCGAGCGGGCGCGCGGCATTCGAGACGGCTGGCGATCACGAGTGAAGGAAAGAAAAGTGAGCGATCGGGACTGCAGCCGAAATCTTCCATTCTTTGATTCAAATTTGGATTGAAGGGATGACTGGCTTGACCGCTGCTCGTCGACGCCCTCTGTTCGAGCTTGGTGCAATGTTCGTTTCGAAACAGCGGCTTTATTCCTTCTGCTCAAAGCAAATCGACAGCATCAAAGTAAGAACTGCTGCAAGTAGACGTTCGTGATGAACGGAGTGGCCACTTCGCGAGTCACAAAGAAGAGGAGGAGGCCGAGGAAGATCGGGATCGGCAGCCCGGGGATGGCGCCGGGCTTCTTGCGGAGCATCAACCAGATCGAATTGCCGAACGCTCCCTGCAGCCGAAAGGAGTGACTGGCAAGAAACAAGGAGCACTCACGATTAAGACGGTCATGTAGCACGCGAGAGTCGCAGTCCAATCGCCGCTCGTGCTCGCCTTCCCGACGAGCAGCGAGTAGACGACGAAATCGCCGAGTCCCAACTCCATTTCGTGCGTCAATTGACGAGAGCGAACGGGCGGGTGGGTCTTGGGCACGTCTCGCGGACTTTCAGCCTTTTCCCGTAGGGCGGGGACGCTTGAAGACCGCTTGTGGCCGGGCGAAGCGTCAGTTTGCCGGCCGTGCGCGTGGATGACTGGCAGTTGGATCCAGCCGTTCTCCCCGCTACGATCAACGTTGGTCGAAGCAGGCGCATTATTGCTTTTGATGCGCTTCGTGACGGTGGCCGTCGCTGCAAACGACGTCACGAAATGCAAAGCAGAACGGTGGAGTGTACACAAGTAGCTGCTCACACGATTGTGCCTGTCGTTGCGCTCTTCTTCCGCCTTCCGGATCGCTCGGAACGGACTGTACGGCGACAGCACGAAGAAGATGTCCGCAACGGAGCTCACGACCAAAGAGGCCCAAACCGCCCATTCGGGGAGGAATTTGAGGAGGACGAGAGCGGCTAGAGCGCACACTGCGATCTGCGAGCCCTGCACGAGGCGAGTGGGTTCTTTCCAGTAGAGCACGAGCAGCACCAGCACGCTCACGTTCCACACGAACAGGCCGAAGGAGATCCCGTCCATCGACACGTTCCACCGCTCCAAGAGCTCCCTGCAAACGAACACTTGAGGGGAACACGTGGAAAAGAACTCACTTTAAGCAGGCACCTCCGAAACTCCCAACAAGGCCGCGTGCGAGAAGATGACTCCTCTGTCAATCACCTGCAAGCAACAGCGGTGAGAGAGGAATCCAAAAAGAATGTACGTTGAAGTAACGAGTTTTGCGCAGAACGAAGGCGATCCCAACGACGGCAACGAACGTGACGACCGCGCCTCCAATGAAGCCGGCCACAAATTTGGAGTTGATTTCCTCGTTCGACGGAGCGAATTCCACAAAAAGGAAGCTGAAGGTCGGTGGAAAGAATTGTAATGCACAAGGAGCTCACTTAAAATCCGCCCTGGAGAAGAAGGAAGCGATTGTTTGCAGCGGGAGGATCACGAGCAGCATGCAAAAAGAGACGGGCACCATCAGCTGGACCTCGTGAACCGCGTGGAATTCCACGATCACCGAGTAGTCCATCCTTGAAGTCGAGCGACTAATCTTCAATCGAACGAGTGGAAACGACTCACATGCACGCCGTTCTTTTCTTTCTTCTCTGCAACCGCCGCGCCTTAACTCAAAGCTTTCTTCCGAACGTGCAGGGATCGGAGCGGAACGCAACAATCCACTCGAACGAGGCCCACTATAAGCCCGCTATTTTCGCGCCAAATGCCCGTCGGTCACTCGGCGGATCGGGTGTTCGTTTTCCATGCGCTGTGGCTCGAGTTCGCGGCCAGGCGGCGAGCAAGTGAGTGCTCGGTTTTGGGTCGGTTCGCTCGACGGTGTGATCGAAGAAACCGCTTGCTCTTCCGCAGATCGCCGCCATCGATCGCCTTCCCGGTCTGGCAGCCGGCTGAACACAACAGACTGGACATGACAAACAGAGTCGATTGTTGCTCAGTTCTTTGGCATCGGCTCGGTTGGGAACACGAAAACGTTTTCTTTTTTAGATGAGAAGTCGGGAAACAAGAGCTGATTTATTCAACAAACAACAATCAAACGGCTTGGATTTTCGGTGCCCGTTCGTCTTCTCTTATGGAATCCTCGGCTTTTCCATTTGCCGGCTGGCCATTTGGCTCCTCCTCGTCGCTCGAGTTCTCTTCCGCTTCGTTCCTCGAGTCCTCGCCCGATTGATCGACCGCTTGCTCGGCATCTCCAGCGGGCGCCTGCAAACGGAAGAAAGAGGTCGGAGAAGTGAATTGTCGTTTACATCGACTGCGGCCTGCTCTCCACTCGCCCGCTCGGCGTAGCGATTGTAGTCGTGGATGGTGAATTCGTGGCGATCTCGGTGGGCGAGTTGGGCGTAGGAAGAGCCGCAGAGACCGCACGTGTAGCCGAAATCCTCCAAATAAGAGCGCTCATGTCGCTTCAGATGGGTGATCGGATACTCGACTCCGCAGTGCCGGCAGGGAAGCTAAAAGAGAAATTCGAAGTCAGAAGGCAGCCAGTGGAAACCGACCTTTCTGCCCGACTGACCGGCAGTCGTCCCACTCGTTCCGTCCTGTTCGTCCTGCTCGTTCCGGTAGCGATCGAAGGAGTGCTTCGTCCTCTCGTGCCAATCGCGAGCTTGCTTTCGTGGGAAGCGCGAGGTGCACAGCAAGCACTCGTGTCCCGTGGTGGTCGAGTGGGTGCGAAGGTGAGCGGCCTGGCTTTGCGGCGGGTAGGCCACAAAGCACTCCGGACATCTCCACTAAAAGAAGTTAGCGAGAGATTGGCGGACATCACGGTCTGCTTGCCTGTTCATCGAGCTCGTCAGTGGCCTGTAATCGAAGAGAATGAGGATCAAACCTCAAAGCTGCTCGCTCACCGTCGTCTCCTGGCCCAACCGCTGCCAATACTTCCATCGAAGACAAATTTTTAGGACAAATTTACATCCACACTCAGCGGGTTTCCGCGGTGGAGCAGCTGCCGAAGCGGCCGCAGTATGGCAACTCGACCAGACTGAAGTCCGTCGCCCTCGCCAGGGGTCGAATGTCGAGCGGGCGGGGGGTCGAACCAGCATGCAGCGCCAACCCGACGGGAAGTCCGACTGCATACCAGTTGAGCCACCACCGCCCCCTTCCATCGAAGATTTCGACGGAAATATTTGTGCCGTCGCCGTTCGTGTTTGTTGCGGTCTTTCGGCTGGCCGAATTTCGCCTCGCATTTGGCGCAAGAATGCTCGCCCGTCGCCGTTTGGGGCGTCTCGTGACGCGCCAACGAGGCGGCGGCTGCTGGAGGCCGTTTGGCCGTTGATTTGGAGCGAGCGGTGGGCGCCATTGCAAGCACCACTCCCGCACAATCGAGGTTAGACAGCCTAAAACCTGGGTAAAATCGTAGAAAAGGCGTGAAAAAAGAAGAATTCGGCGTCACCCGCCCGCAACGAACGCCGTGGAAAAGAAACCGCCCGGCCGTCTCCCGCCGCTTTTCTCGGCGGGTGGCCGGCCGGCCGTTGGGCGCGCGTCTTTCGCAGAGGCAATTCGAGCGACGCGCAAACCTCTTTGCGCCGCGCATACGGCGTGCGAAGAGCGGGCCGCAGATGTGCGTGCGGATTCCAACGGCGACGGAGAAGAAACAGGAGTGAGTCACTGCTTTCTGAACACGCGTGTTCATCGGACAACGATAACACTCAATCGAGTTGTTGAAGACCGCCCGTTGCACCGAACAGTCTGGCGTTTGGGCGGAAGTAGAAGCAATGGATTCAATGACCAGCTCTTCTAGAGCGACATTTGCTCTCTGCCCTTCTCTTGGATCAAGCGGCAACGAGCCGCCACTCAACCGACCGCTTCAAGATACTCTTTTTATTTAATCTTTCACATCACAAAGAACTAAACTGCTTGACACAAACGGCGGCCCTAATCGTCACGGATGGCCTTCAAGTTGCGGGCCTCTGCCTTGGGGTTGGGGCGAGCGGCCGGCGCGCGGGCGGGCGTTTTCGGCTTCTTTTTGGCCGGCGGGACGGGCACTCCGTTGCGCGTCACGATCTCAACCTCGGAGCCGATGTCGAACACGAGGTTCTGCTCGTCGTCCCACTGCAAGTGGGCGTCCGGCGGCGGCGAGCGGCCCGAGTCGTCGTTCAGCTCGTGCGACTGCGACAGAGGAATAAGGGATGAGCACGTGGATGTTCACCTACCGGAATGTTCGTGTCGTTCAGCTCCGTCCGCAGCGGGCCCATGTACTTGAAGTGGCGCGCAGAAATCTGGTCGGGCACCATGCCGGTGGTGTCGGGCGGCGGCAGGCCGGGGATGTGCTTCCCGCGCAGGTCCTGCCGCCGCTTCTTGGCGTCCGTCTTCTGCTGCGCCTGCCGCTGGGCCGCCTGCTTCTTCTTGGCCTGGAACTCGTCGAGGCGACGCGCGTTGGCCGCCAGCTGCTCGGTGCCTGCAAGCGGGGAGTGCGAGCAACAGGGAGGGGAACTCACGCTCCTTCTCCGCCTGCTTCTTGTTGCGGCGGTGCAGGAAGAAGCCGCCCACACTCGACGCGATGCCCAACGCCACAAGGCCCGCCACGATCAGGCCGACGATCAGGGCGACGTTCGTTCTGCAGCCGGGCAGTTAGTGAGGCGAGAGCACGGCGAGAACTCACCCGCCGCCTTCCTCCGCGTGCGCCACCTTCCCTTCTTCGCCCTCCTCGTCGTGCGGCTGCTCTTCCGGGTGCGGCGGCGGCACAACGACCGGCTGAGTGGTGGTCGGAGCGGGCGTCGTGCTCGAAGTGGTGCTCGTGGCCGTCGACGTGGACGTCGACGAGGCAGTGGAAGTGGTGGTCGAGGTCGAAGCCGTGGAGGTGGTTGTTGACGTCGTCGTTGAGCTCGTCGTGGTCTTGCTCGTAGACGTGGTGATCACCTTGTTGATCGCGTCTTTCACCTTCGGAGAAATGGGCGGGAACATGGCCTGAAAAGAATTGTAGAGAGGGTGTTGAGCGGTCAGAACTTACGGGCCACTCGAACTCCTGCGCACTCGGTGTTTGAATTGGAGGCTTCGCGTAGGTGTCCAGACGACGTCCTGAGATTCGAGTGGAATAAGCGAGGCAAGGAGAGGAGAGCGAACCCGGGCAGCAGTGACCTTTGCCTGGCTTCTTGAACGAGCAGTACCAGGGAGTTCCGTCGGAGCGCAGCAGAGGGCAGTCGTTGGCCGTGTCGTCGTCCTTGGTGCAGATCGTTACTTTTCCGTGACCATCCTCTGCGAGACTGAAGAACGGCGTCATGTTGCCCTCACAGACACTTTTGTTGCGATTGCACGCCAGCTCGCAGATCAGCTGCAAATTTGCAGACTTTCGCGAACATCCGCTTCCACCTACTTCTGAGTTGAACCACGTCTTGGAAGCGTTCTTTTCGTCTCCATTAAAGGGACGACACCCTTCCTTCGCGTGGTCGTAAACCAACGTCTCCTTGTCCACGGTGTTCGGAGATCCTTGAGCGCAGTGGTCATTGGGCGGAACTGAAACGAACAGGGCAGTGGGAAAGCGGATGATCGGATAACTAACCCGGACAGCAATAGCCACTGATTTGTTGTTCCTGGTGGCAATAGGTTCCTTGCGGGTGCTTCTTGCAATTGTCGTCGCTCACACACGGAATGACGCTGCTGCCGCCGTCAGCGTCGAACACGGTCGGCTGAAGTCCGGAAGGGCACATCCAAATGCACGCCGCGAGGCAATGGTCCTGCAAGAAAGCGAGTCGTTGCTTGGGCGGCAACGAGACTCACCACGCTCGCCCATCCTTTCGAACCGCTGCCATCGTACTCGCCCTTGACGCACTTCTGCTGGTTGGGATCGAAGACGAAATGCGTGCTGCTGTTGTTCGTCGTGAACCTGTCCATGCAATAGTGCTCCATGTACGAGCCTGCAACAAGCGAAGGCGTAAGGCGAGGTACAAGAGATGTCACTCACTCTGCTGCGCCTCGACGCCCGCCGAAGTCGCGAGCAGAAGGCCGACGGCCACGAGGATCGCCGCCGCGCTCATCGGCCCGCTCCACTCGCTCGCCGCCCGTTTGCTCCGCATCGATCGACCGCTCGCTCGCCGGCCGGTCGAATGAACGCGGGAGTGCGGAGAGAAGAAGAAAGTCGCCACTCGTCTCGCCGCTTGTTCGAACTGCGAAGTGAGCGGTCGGAGGAAGCGAGCAACTCGCGAACCGATCAAATGGATTTCTTCGTGCACTTTCGAGTTGCGCCATCCGTAAGTGGGCGTTCGCTTATCCACTGGGAGCATTTCATTAGATGCAACCTCCTTGCGTTCGAAGGCCTACTCGCTCATTCGACTGCGACTCGAGCGGAAGCGAGTGGTCTGTTTTGGCCGTTGGATCGCTTGCTCCACGCGCCCACTCGTCCAACGAGATGCCTCGCCGCGTGCCCTCGACGCTGGCCGACGTCCTGCAGAACCTCCTGTACGCCGCCCTCTCACTGCTCGTCACGATGTTCGGCTTCCACGTGCTCCGCGACTTCGAGAGCCGCCCGCCCGGCAGTCGGTGCCCGCGCACTCCCCGGCCGCCCGCCGTCGTCCAGCACGCGACGATCAACGAGACGATCAAAGCGGGGACGGCGGGCAGCGGTCGGCCGTGATCGAAAGGGTGAGTTCGTTTTTTCCTTTCGGTTTCACGCTTCTTCGTTCTTTCAGCTCGCCGAATCACGCCCGTCCGCTCAATCGCTGCTCGCTCTTCCGCCGACTGACTTCTCAACTGATCCTCTACGGCGATAAACACATCCACTCGATCGCGTTTGGTCGGGATGTTTGCAACCGTGTCCGCTTTTCGATCGACCACTTACCCTGCATCTTGCGGCTGATGGCCGTCGAGCCGAACTCCACACACGCGCACGAACGCCCGCTTCTTGTCGGCACCCCGCCAGAATTCGGACAACCTCACCGACTGTCCCCGCATCCCCATCGTTACGGAGCATTCAGAGAAGGAAGCGAAAGGCAGAAAGCGGGCGTTTGGAGAAACTCAAACGGTGCTAAACCACGCGAAAGGAACGCCTACCGCGGTCAATCCAACGAATGCGGTAGCAACTCCCCACTTAGTTACGTGAGTCGTCCAGCCGCAAAAGTGCCTGCCCAAGTAAACTCCAGCTTTCAAAGTGACCGCTCGTGCTCACAATACAGCTGTTTATTCACAAGACAGATGACACGAGGAAAACAGATCACTCGTACTGATGGCGCTCGTTGAGGACGGCGGTGCGCTTGTCGAGCCGCTTCTCCCAGTGGCAGTCCAGGTCGTAGGGCTTGTCGTCGACGAGAAAGTACTCGCCGTTGGGCAGCGGCTTGGAGCAAAGCGAGCAGCAGAAGCAGCGCGGATGCCAGTGCTTCTCCAGGGCCATCAGGCACGTGTCCACGAGCATCTCGCCGCAGCCTGCAACTCGTGGGAGGATCACGCCTATGGACTGCTCGCTCACCCGCACACTTCGGATTGAAGCTGCTCGCGAAGCATTGGACGCAGAAGGCCGCCCCGTTAGCCACCTGCAGCGGAAATAGGCCAGCAGAAAGAGGACACACTTGAAACGACTGGCGGATCGGCTTCTTGCAGGCGGCGCAGCGGAAGCAGTCGGGGTGCCACAGACGCTGCAGGGCCATGATCGCCTCTTCGCCCAGCGAGTGGTCGCAGAAGCCGCACATCCGCCGGTCGCCGCTCGTCGGTTTGCTCATCGCTGCCGCTCGTTCGTTGGTCGGAAGGAACAAGTGAGCGGGAGGTGGACGCATTCGACCAAATGCTTTCTTTCGTTCATGCAAATCTCTACTGTTCGCCGCGGAATGCTGGCGGTCAAACGTCGGAGGGTTGTACACGACGGACCAGCAAGCGGCCCGACGAAACTCGGGGTTGCTGCGGATGGGACGTGATCAAAATGACCGGCTTGCAGGTGCAGTCGCCACCAACTCCCGCGTGTTTTTTGTTGCGGGTCGTGTGTTTGGGCTGATTGCACAAACAAGCCGCAATTCCGAGAGAACACTGCAGGACGATGTCAATTTTTCTATACACCATTTCCACCGGCTTCTTTCTTGACGAATCAAGGCAACAAGCACACGAAAGACGGTTTATTCCTTCAACTGCCCACTCACAACGCTCACTGCTGCGACTGCTTACAAGGGATGCACCTCAGTTGTCATCGGCGGATTTGAACGAGATATAGCTCATTCGACGCGCCTCGACGAGCTGGTCCCGAATCTACCCGTTTTAACTGCCCAGTCGGCCGTCCCAAGGAGATACAGCGCGTGAAATTTTGCAGTGTTTTCTCGCCACTGCAGCCGCCCATTTTCCGCACGTGCTCAACACGGCCTCATTCTTCCTTCCACCGTTGTGTTGGCGTGGTCGAGTGGTGAAGGCGGTTGACTTGCACGCTGGTTCGATTTTTTGCATTTTGACACGTTTATCTTGCCAATTCCTGCTTTTTGATGTTTATTTCAACTTTTAAACAATGCAGTTCGATGAGGGGAATCAATTGACATCAAAATCTCAAGATCGAAATTTTTGACGAAAATCCGCGGTCAACCAACACCCTTTGGTCGCCTTTTTCGGTGGATTGGACAGGCTGTTTGGCGTAGTAAATGGACCTTGATTAGGCTCATTTTTGGCATAGACGTCTTTCGCAACAGGAGAAACCAGATTCCGAAAGAAATCTCGAAAGACAACGGTTGTTAGACGACGAATCGGCTGTCCGAAAGCGATGAGCTCAACATTCGGACTGCAAGGTGCGGACGGCAAAGACTGGGTTTTCAATGATTTTATGACGCCAACAGTTTCAAATCGATCATAAAGCACAACCTATCCCACAAGTTTGCCGAAAAGGGACAGAAAAGTTGTTTCGACCACAGGGTCCCCCCTTTGGTCAGTCCGCACGATAATGTTTGGCAGGCCGTAGCTCTTTTAGACGGCCGACTGGGCAAAAATGGTAGTAATAACGTTTGTTTGTCTCGCCGAGACGCGTCGAATGAGCTATATCCCGTCCAAATCCGCCGATGACAAATGAGGTGCATCCCTTGTTAGCGGACGAGCTGACGGGGTTGGACTGCAGCTCGGCGGTCTTCAGAGCGACCGCCTTGGAACCGCCGGCGGCCGGCTGCTCGTCGACGGGCCGCTGGGAGCTGGCGGGCGCGTTCGTCGGCTCCTCGCCCTGCAACGAGTGGAAGTGAGTGTGCGGGCGGGGGCGGGACTCGTGGGCACCTTGCCCTTGACGACGACCTTCTTGGGCATCGGCTTGAAGTCGAGGAAGACGAAGAAGAGGGCGGCCACGGGCATCGAAAGGAGCTCGACGGCGGCGGTCACGATCCCGAAGACCTGAACGGGCGGACGGAGGATTGAGCGCGAGGGAGCGGCCGCTCACCAGCAGCACGCGGCCGATCAGTCCGTGGGCCGCCCGCTCGCAGCCGCCGGTCGCCAGCTTCTCGCCCTTGTTCGTGTCGCAGGGTTCGTCCGCCTTCCGGCCGCTCGGGCGCAGGCAGCAGGAGCGCGGCGCGGTGTCGTTGGTCGTCGCAGCCCACCACGGCGTGTTGCCTGTCTGAAAGAAGCGAGTGAATGAGTGAGCGGCGGGAATTCACCCCCGGTTTCGTAACGTCCTTCTGCCCGCAGAAGTCCGTGTTCCATTCCTCCGGGCGCTTCCAGCCGCAACACATGAGCGCCGACTGGATCTCCTCGACCGGCTGCTTGGTCGCGTTGAGGGCCGCAATGTCTTTGGGATCCCGGTGGCAGGCGGCCTTCAACGCCTCGAAGTGGGCGTGGAACTCGACGCCGCTGATGGCCGCGTCGTCCAGCTTGAGGGCCATCGCGACGCCTGCAAGCGGGCGGGCGGGTGAGTGAGTGGGCAGGCGGGAGGGGGGCGCACTCACTGGTCACCTGCTGCGGGACGACGCCGACCGCGTGCACGAGCAGCGCGACGCAGAGCAGCGCCATCGCGACGCGGCGGGCGAACAGCGAGCAGACGAGCGCCACGACGTCCAGCAGGAGGCCGGCGACGAGCAGGGCGGCGCCGAGCGCCCAGAAGACGCGCGCGTTCAGCCGCCCGAACAGCACGAGCGGCCCCAGCTCCGGCCGCAGCGCCAGCTTCACGAGCTCCTCGATGACTGCAGCAGAAGGTGGGCAGAGGGGGAGGGCGGCCACTCACACACGTACAGCACGCACGACTTGGCGATCCAGAAGACGGCGAACGCGAAGTGCCGACCGTTCCGCTTAGACAACATCGCCGGTCGGTGCGGGGACTGCGAGCTGGAGTGAGCGGCCGGCGGGCGATTCGGTGGGGAGCGGCGCGTGAAATTTGCATCAAGTGGGATCCCGAGTGACAGTGCACACTTCCATTCCTCTCTTCCGCCCGCTCGTTCGTTCCGCTGGCCCCGCATTTCGACCACTCCGCTCTCCGAACCGCGCGGCCGGCTGCTCTCTTCGATGGCGAAACGGGACGAACTGCCGGCGAAGCGCGGCGTCGGGGGGATCCTGCGGCCAGTGCGGCGCTTCTTCGACGACGTGGCCGACGGGGCGGAGCGGCTGCTCAGCGGCGTCCAGGAGGCGATCGGCGGTGGCGGGCAGGCGGAGGAGGAGGTGCCGCCGTTCGCCTTCTGGCGCACCACCTTCGAGCTCAGCTGGGAGGACCTCGCCGCCTACAGTTCGTCCCCCCTTTTCCTTCCTTCCCTCCGCTCATCGCTGGCTTGCAGGCGGATTGAAGCAACTCGCGCGGAAGCCGTTCCAACTGCCCGCCGCCCCCGCCGTCCAGCCCGTCGTCTTGCGGGCGGAGAGCTCGCCGACCTGCAGCCGCTCGTCGCCCACCTCCTCGACCGCCTCGAACAGCTCGTTTGTGACGCCGCGCACGCCGCTCCGCCCGCCGGCGCCCAAGAAGCTCGCCGCCAGCCGCAAGTCGCCGCCGCCCGTCGCTCATCGCCCGCCCGCTTGCAGTGAGCGCGGAGCACGTGGAGCGCTTCCTGCTGCCCGGCGAGGAGAACCCGCCCGCCGACCTCCGCGAGCTGCGCGAAGTCGTGGGCGAGGCGACGGAGGCGGAGGCGGCCGTCGAAATCGTCGAGTGGGCGGCGCGGTACACGGGCGAGCGGCCGCACGTCTTCGAGCTCCTCCTCCGCGTCCTGTGCAACTCCGAGAAGGTCGGTGGTGCATTTGATCCCCCGACTAGCCCACCCGATCGTTCAGAAAGCGGTGCGGAAGGCGGCGTTCCTGCAGGTGGCGCCGCTCGCCGCCCTCCACGCGACCGTCGGGCGCGACGTCCGCTCGCTGGTCGACCTGCTGAGCGCCTTCCTGCGGCGCGTGCGGCAGTTCAACTCGCGCGCCTACGTGGACTTCGTGACGAACATGGAGGACTCTTCGGAGAGCGTGCAGGACTGCGGGCCGCCCGAACTCGCCCACCACCTCGCCGTGGAGGACGTCCTCGAGCAGGCGCTCCGGCTGCTCGACGGCGTGTGGCTGCCGCACCGCCTGCGCCACCGCCTCGCCCTGAACTTCGGCGAGCTGGTCCCGCTGCTGGAGCGCGCCGACGCGGACGTCCGCTCGAGCGTCTACGCGTGAGTTCTCCAAGCAATACATCTCCACTGCTCGTCTCTCTTGCAGCTTCCTGGTCCATTGCGCGCCGCACTCCTCGCTGCTCGAGACTGTGGAGGAGAAGGATCCCGTGAAGGAGGTCCTCTTCGACATCCTCCACTCCTGTTAGTCCCTCGTCCTTCCCCGCCCACACGCTTCTTGCAGCCACCCGCCGCGAGGTGCAGAAGGAGGCGGTCGAGGCGCTCGCGCACGTATTCGTTTTCGAAATGCGCTGGGCGATGGAGGAGGTGCTGGAGACGCACGACTTCACCCGCCTGCACCGCTCGGCCCACGACCTCTGGAGCCGCGTGATGCCCGTGGGCGGCAACTGGCGCAATCTGCAGCGGTCTGTTCGCCCCCCACCGCTCACTCCTCTCGCTGCAGCTGGGGCTTCTTCGTGGTGCGCGTGTTCGAGCTGATGGGCGAGGACGCGCCGCTCGTCGTGCTGCTCGAGCTGTTCGGCGAGGACCTGTGGAAGATGAGCGAAGAAGGTAAGTTCTTGCTTTTCTCTCCACTCTTCTCATGCTTGCTGCAGACATCCCGAACCTCCGCCAACTCCTGCCGCAGGCCCTCGGCCACCTGAACCTCGCCCACGCCCAACACCTCCGCTGCGCGACGCCCGACCGCTTCGTCCGCCGCGTGGCGCAGTTGGCGCTCGAGGATCCCGACGAGGAGGTGCGCCGCGTGGCCGTGCGGGCGCTGCGGGCGGGCGGGCGGATGGTCACGGGCGACATGGAGGACGCGGACGTCGCGCTCCTCGCCGCCCGCACGATCCTCGACGGCGCGCCGTTGAACCCGCTGGTGAGTGGGCGGCCCGTCGATCAGCCGCCTCCTTCCAGTACGAGCCGCCCGCCGCCCTTGCCCGTTTCGACGAGCCCTGGATCGAAGTGCCCGGCTGGACGCCGCTGCAGCCCGACGAGGCGGACGTGGACGAGACTCAAGAGAGCGCCGAGCCGTCGGACGACGAGGTCCACGAGTCCGAAGTGTGAACGTCTTTGAGGAATGAACAGAAGATGTCGTCGATGTGAGGGAGTTCATTCGTTCACTGTTCGATCGTTAGTCCCTGAATAAACGTGGGAAGATGCTGCTGGAAAGAAGGTCGACAAAACGGTCTTTAGCGCTTGAGAAGTTTGCCGCTTGTGTCCTGAAGCAGGCAAACGATCGAGCACTCAGCCAGTTGCGAGCCCTCAACGGCCGCTTGAAACACACGTGCCACGCCAAGGGTGGCGTTTTCCTCGGACTGAGTCCTTTTTGATCTCGTCCGACTGTTTGTTCTGCAGAGTCGTAAGCAAGATTTGAAGGAGGCGGCCGTGGACGCGATGCAAGGGGTCGAATTCGGTCGGAAGCACGCGAAGAAGAACGGCAAAGTGGTCAGCGATGCGGAGATCTGGATTGTCCTCGCCGACGGGGTTCGTTGCTTTAGGCCCCTTCCTTCAACTTCTCATCGTTCCAGAAGGAACGGTCGGAAACGGGATTGTCCTGCAACAGAGTGGCCGAAGGATTGGAGTGGAAACGCAAAAAAGAGAGGCAGTCGGTAGGATGGGATGAGCGAAATGAGACGTACTCGAGTACAAAGGCGTCCGTTTCGAGTTTGTCCTCGACATCCCGTGATCGAAGCAATTGCTTCTTTGTTTCGGTGGGTTGCGATGAGAATAAACGTGCATATACTTTGAAGGATGTCATCTCTGTGTGGGAGTCGAAAGGCACGCGCCCATTTGCTTCCCATTTGGGCACGCCAAATGAGAGCGACGAAGCGATTTGCGCGGCCGTTCGAATGGCTTCCGCAAAAGAAGGAGAGCAACGAGCGGCCGGCCGGCCCGATCGCCTGCAAAAAGAAGCGGCGGCCGTCTGCCGCCCGAGCGAACGCTTTTTTCCGCCGTCGCCGCCGTCGCGGTTCGGCGAGGACGCTGCTTTCGTCTTTCCGCTCGTTCATTTCGAGTTCAGAGCGTCAACACTTTCGAATTCGATTGGAAGCGACTGGGGCCCGCGATGGCGTCTTCGACTCGTTCCGCAGCGGTCGGCAGTCCAACTCCAGAAATCGCCGAGCCGCCCGTTCTTTCTTCGTGCAAGAAGAAACGAAAAGTGAGGATTTCATGGATTTCTCCGACAATTTCACCCGCCTTGATTGCAGGTGGCCTGCCGCTACTGCGGATTGGAAGTCGCGGCACACGTGCTGGTTCGCCACGAACGCACTCACACGGCCACGGGCGAGTATTCCTGTGCCAAGTGCGACGTGAAGTTTTGTCGGCCGAGCGAGCGCAATCAACACGAACGGCGTCTGCACAAATATTTCCGCCGAATCGCTCAATGGAGACATTGGCGGTACTTGGGGCAAGATACAACGGTGAGTGTGCAGTCTTTAGTTTTGAGCTCCATCCCACCGATTTCAGGCTGTCGATGAGCGAGACAACCAGGCAAGCAAACCGTTAACTTCATTTCATCCTTCTTTTTTACGTTCAGTGGAGATGTCCGCATTGCCTGCTGACCTACCCGTCGCGTGTCCGTGCCGCCCATCTCCGTGCCCACACGGCCACCAGCGGACACCAGTGCCGCCTGTGCTCATCTCGCTTTGGCCGAACACAAGATCGCGACTGGCACGAGCGCACGAAACACAACTATATCTGGTCGAGGGACGAGCAAGACGGACTGCAAGGAAGGAGTGGGTCGGTTGGCCGTCGGCCCTGCAACAAGGTCGGTTTCCATGTTTTGCGCCTTCCAATCTTGTTCAGCTTCTCTGTCGGCACTGCGGAGTCGAGTATCCGTCCAAAGGTTTAGCGAGCCACGAACGGACACATTTGAAAGGCTTCGGCCACAAATGCGGCCTTTTTGGTTCTTCTTTCACTCGACTTGGTGACCGAGAACGGCACGAACTTACCATCCACAACTACAATCGCTACGCAGAGGCAGCTGACGGAGCGGATGGCGAACAAGCAGTCGCCGAAGTGAGTCACACATCACTTCTTCCGCTAATTTTCTTCTGCAGGCGCCCATTGGCGATCTCGAGCGAACGAGCGAGGAATCGACCAACAAGTCGACTGATCAGGCCGCGAGCGAACCCGAACGGCCGCTCGTCCGTCCTGCTGCGAAGCGATCGAATCGAGACGACGGGGTACGCTCTCCGAATCTCTTAAGCATCTCATCGCTCTTCAGAAATGCGAGGAGTGCGGAATTTCTCTCGCACTGGTGGCCCAAAATCACGTGGCGACACACGCCCACAGCGACCGCCACTTCATCTGCTCGGTGTGCGGGAGCGGCTTGGCGGGCGCGAAGAAGCGACGACTCCACGAGCTCCACGTTCACAACTTCGAGCGGGACGCGGCCGACCGGCAGACGAAAAAGGCGGTCGACATCCGGGAGGTGAGTTCCCAGAATCCCCTTCTTCATTGTTTCTCTCCCCTTTTTGCAGGAGCATTTCGCTCAACTCCGCAATCTGCCCACGAACTTCGCTCTCGTCCAATCTCGCGCAGTTCCGAGCAAGCGGACCGAACCGATCCCTCAACGCACCGCTCGCGACTTGCGACAAGCGGCGCGCAATCGAAAGAAGGCGACGGACGAGCAGCTCAAACGGCTGCTCCTTCTCGACCCGAAGCTGGAGGACGCCCTGACCGAAGAGGAGATGCGGGCGGAGATCGAGGCCGAAGCGAACGATCGGGAGCGGGGACGCCCGCGTGCCGCAGAGAACAGCGACGACTCGGAAGACGAGGAGGAGATCGCCGTCAAGATCGAATGACTCGCCTTTTTGTTGTTGCTTTGTTTTGTTTGAGTAAACGTCGCTTAGTTGGAACGGAAGGCAGGCTCCGAGGTTGAGGTGGACAAGGGGGCTCACATTGTACGAAAGTTCAGTTTAATTGTTTTAGGGAAAGACGCCACACACTCAAGGGCAAATGACGAACGTTGTTCCCATCGTTCTGAAGGCTTTCGCGTGCTTTCTCGCATTTACGGGCCGCTTTCATCCCGTTTATTTGTGCAGGCAAATGTCCGTTGGTGCAAGGAACGTTCGAATAAAAGCGTGAAAGAAGTTGAATCCATCATTCACACGACGGCTCTTCCGCGCTGTTCACACGAACCCTCTTCTTTTCCGTTCTGCTTCAATCGACGTTCGTGGAGGGTGGTAAGCTTTCGTTTCGGCTGCGCACTACAAAGCAGTCGCCTACACGTGACTTCCATTCATTGTTCGATCGTGCGCAATGTGTTCACGAAATGGAGCTCTCGGCGCGCAGCGGGACGACTTCGGGCAGACGGCTCACTCCACACACATCGACCAGCGGTTCCTCGGTGCGGAACGGAATGAAAAAAGAAGATGCTCACCACAAATTATTTGCAGGAGAATTGAGTGTGGGCACTCTGCCGCGGACTTTTATCGTGATCGTGAGTTCATTCCTCGTGTTGTTCTTTCGTCTACCAACACCTCAGATCGACACGAGCAGCCTGGAGTTGTGGCTTCCGATGATCCGCTGTCAAAGCCACGGCTTCCGCGAGGAGGAGCGCGCGCTCTGCTCCAACGGCTCCACGCGCTACGATCCGTGGAGTTCGAGCACGGCGAAGTGGGGCGACGGAAGCCGGCGGATGGACGACAGCCTCCGCAATCCGAAGCTCGTCCGGGGCCGCTACTTCGAGGACGTGGTCGCCGTAACTGGAAGAAGCGATCAGATGGCCGCTCCAATGGTTGCAGTTCGAAAACACAAGTGCGGGCACGGCGCTCCGCTTGAAGAAGCCGGCGGTGTTCGGAGCAGCCGACCAAACGTTCGGCCTCGAACACGGGATTTTCGGCCTCGGCTTGTTCACTCGCTTCGACAAGCGGGAGCCGATCGTAGAGCACGCGTTCAGCGAGGGCCTCCTCGACCGTCCGCTCTTTTCGCTCCACTTCAGAAGTGCCCGCAATGGGAGCTGGAGGGCGAGAGGACGGCGGAATGATCACGATGGGCTGGTCCGTTCCGTCCATCCGTTTGTTTGAAGGGAAGACCGAAAGAACTACGTCGCGGAGCTCGGCTCGGCGCCTGCCTTCACGGACGGCGGCTCGTGGCAATTCCGCGTGTCCCGCTGGACGGTCGGCCGCTTTGCGCACCGGAAAGAAGCGATCGTCTCGTCGGATTCGAGTGCTCCGCGCGTCCACCTGCCCGCAGAGGGGCTCGAGGGCGTCGTGCGTGCGTTGAACGCGACCGGCGGCGGGAGCTCGTGGTTCGTCGACTGCGACAAGAAGTTCGAGCTGAAGTTCACGATCAACGGCCGCACGTTCGCCGTCGGCAACGAAGAGTTCGCGTGGGACTACGCGGGCAACAACGAATGCATCCTGCAGATTGCGAGGGCGAAAGGAAACGAGTGGGTTCGTCCTTTGCCTGTTGCCCTTTCATTCGATTCCTTCGTTTCAAAAGTCTCCTTTCAACGAGCGCTGTGCAACGTCCATGACTTCCAGAAACGTCGCCTGGCTTCGTTCTTCCCAAACACTAGTCAACAAGAAGCTGCATCCACCCTTTCGGCAGGCTTCTCCTCTTTCCTGGCCTCATTATTTCCCCTTGAGTAAAAAGCAAAAAAGCGTTGAACGAAACGTGAGGCTGGAAAGCGACAGCCACACGCGATTGCGGTTGGATTGGGAGGCAAAACGGAAGATCACGTTTATTGCCGCGTTCGTCGAACAAAGGGGAATACAGCAACAGAGAAAGGAAGGCAGACGACTATTCGCCGAAGAGATCGTTGAACGCGCGTTGGGCCACCGAGAGCGCCCGCTCGACGTCCACCCCCTGGCCACCGAACGTCTTGACGGCGCCCAGAAGTTTCAGGGCGCCCAGAGCGGCGCTCCCAACTTCCGGGCTGACGGCTTTGGTCGGGCGGAGACGGTAGAAGGCGGCGTCCAGCGCGGCCTCGAACTCGGCGGTCGGTTGGCGCAGCTCGCGGGCGGTCGCATCGGCGGGGGCGGCGCGGCGGAAGTCGGCGAGGACTCGCGCCCGCACGCGCTCGTGAGCCGCGTGGACGACGGCCGGCTCGCTGCCGGCGGCCGCCTTCAGCACGAAGCGGAAGTGGGCGAGCAGGCGGGCGTGCAGCTCGCCGAAGCGGCGGTCCACGCGGCGTCGCTTCCGCTCGGCGAGCGTCTCGTGACGGGCGCGGTTGATCGCGGCGAACAGGCGGAAGTGTCGGCCGAGGGCTTCCTGCAGGCGACCCGCCCACTTCTCCCGCTCGCCGGCCGGCACGCGCACTCGGCGGACGGTCGAGAGCGCGGCTTTACGTTCCACCGAGTCGTCCAGTGCGGCCGCCGCTCCGTTCGCCTTCCGCTCGAGCGCCGCCTCGTAGTCGTGGAGGGCGTGGTCGAACGCTTCTTGCAGTTTCTGGTCGATGATTGCCTGCAAGCTTTGATTAGGCGGCAGTTGAAGCAAGAACTCACTTGTCGAATGGACGGCCCTTGAGGCACGCGGAACGTCTCAAAGAACGGCACCCAGTACTTCCCGAGGCAGACGGCGAGCTCGCCGCACGTGACCGGCCGGCCGTCCACGCGTTTCGGCTGGAGGTCGGCGAACAGGAATCGGATCGCCTCATCCAGGCCGCTGCGGAATCTCGACTTCATTTCTGCAAAGCGAGTGCAAAATTAGATCTCGGCCGAATGGGAGCGAACCGTTCGGATCGCCGTCGAAGTTCGCGGCCGCCACCTTCGAGCCGGGCGACGGGAGACGGCAGTGGGCGAACGAGCGGAACAACCCGCCCACTTGCTCGCGAACCTCCGCGTTCTTCTCGTTCCGGAGTCCGAGGACATCGTCTAGCCGGCCGCTCCAGCCGTCGATCCCGAGGCCGCCGCCCTGCTCGTTGTTCCGCGAGAGGAGGAGCAGTTTCTGGACGAAAAGAGTGAACAAAGGAGGGAAGGCGGGGAGAACTCACGGCGAACGGCTTTTCGCCGGTCTCCTCCGAATGAGCGGCGAGCGCCTCCTCGCTGATGGCCGCGAAGTCGGCGAGTTGCTCCAAGTGCGGCCGAGAGCGCACTTCCCGATCGACGTTGAGGATCTGCAGGGGAGAGTGAACGAAAGGCGGGAGGAGAACTCACGAACACGTCGCAGAGGAGGAGCGTGAAGGCGAACAGGAGGGCGGATCCCGCCCGGCTCCGCTGCTCGCCGCCCGTCCCCTGCGAGTCCACAAAGAAGACGACGAGATCGTCGTGCTGCAAAGAAGGAAGAAGAGCGATGACGGGCAGACAAAGGGAAGGCGAACCTCGACGACGAACGGCCGATCGTGGACGGCGATCCCGCTCGTTGCCGCGTGGAAGTCGGGCGTCCCGTCGAGCCGCTCGGCCATCCACTCGCGCGGGTCGGCCTCCTCGTCCGGATGCCGTCGCTTCCACTGCAGAAAGCGGAGGGCCATGTGCACGAAGAAGGACTTGCTGCGCCCCGACTCGCCCGCGATCCACACCACGCACACCTGAACGAACGGAAGTGAGCGAAGAGGGCGGTGGACGAACCTTTTTGTTCGCGTACTTCTTCTTGCGCAGTTTCTTAAAAAAGGCGGCCAAATCGAAGCCGAGGTGCTCGCCGCTCGCGTCCTCGTGCACTTCGGCCACACACCACGCGCCCATCGCTGAGAGTGGGCGAAGAGAAAGCTGAAGCTGGATTGGTTGAGAGCGCGTGGACACACGAAGCGGGGGAATGCGCGGAAACCGGCTTGAAGCGACCGTGGATGAGCGTCTGAGGAGCGGACAACGCTTCAAACGGTCCTCTCTGCTCTTTCGCAAGCGAGGAGGGCGATTTTGGCCGCCGTTCCCATGCAAATCGATCGAGCGGACGGGAGGGCGGCGCGCAGGCGGGTGGGCAGAGAGCAAGAGAACACTCGACGGCTTGCCGCTCATCCGACCGCATACGGAAAGGAACACTCTAGCGATTTCAGCACTCGAGTAGTCCAGTGGGTTGTGGCGAGCGGGCGCGAGTGTCGCGCAGTCCCCATGTTGACTGATTCAATTTTTGCCTTTTTTGTTTCCTGATGCGAGCTTGCGATTGCGAGTTTCCGCGTTTGATCGTTGTTCGCGCGGTAGAAGAAAAAGAGCAGGATCGTCTACTTTAACGCAAACGAGCAAAGAAACAAGCTGTTGTACGGTCAACACCGTCGACTCAACGGGTGAAAGGGATGTCCCGTTCCGATCCGCAGGGTCAACTGGTCCACACGAAGCGGCGTGCGCTCGCTCGCTCGCCGCATTGCCACCTGATCGTCGTCGATAAGACGTTGATGTTCGTGGGATTTCGCGCAGTTTTTGTTCGAATCGACTCGCTGAATTATTGCGAGCAACACGCGTACTTTCTTTGCCGAATTTTTCGCGATTTTCAACAATAATTGGAGCCCTTGCCGGCTGATTTCCCCATACGTTTTAGCCGCCGTCATGGCCGAGTCGAGCGGCCACTCGACGAGCCGCAAGCGGAAAGCGACCGCGGCAGCGTCGTCGCCGATCATCCAGCTCTCTTCCGCCGGATTCTGCGACTGTACGGAGTGCTGGAAGACCGCCGTCCTTCGCCCGCTTGCCCGCCGCTCTCCTCGCCTGGCCGCAAAGCAACGGAGGCTGACGACGGAGCCGATGAAACCGCAGGACCACGAGCGGCATTACTCGAAGAACTCTTTCGTTTACGAGAGCCACATGGTCTGGTTTTGTTTACTCCTTTGATTGACTTTTTTACGTTGCAGGACTTGGAGGGCTACGTTTGGTCGACACATGGTCGCTACTTGTACAAGTTCTCGAAAAAACTGGACCTGATGATCGTGGACCTTTTGCGGAAAACCTACAAGTACGCTCCTCTGCTCGGATTGTTCTAGCCCCTGGATTACAGACTGCTGGAGCCGCGAACGGAGTGGTATCGCAGCCCCGAGGTCATGGAATTGATGTTCGTGAGCCCGTACGCCATCCTCGTCTCGATCTACATCGCGGACGGCGATCGGGACGAGCTGCACCTGCTCCGCCTGACGAAGGAGGGCGACGACTACGAGCGGATTCTGTTGCATCGCACCTACAACAGCGACCTGTCCGCTTTCGCTCTCGTGGAGCTCACCGGACAGGGCGTGGACGTGAAGCGGACGGTCGTTCACTGCGGTTCGGACGGCCGTATCATCTTTCTGATGGTGGACATCGACGAGCCGCGGGCAGTCGTGGTCGACAACGCCGTGCACCCCTTCCGCCAAACGGAAGAACGCGAGTTCGTCGCGGACCTGAGCGCGGACGGGCGGGAGCTGCTCGCGATTCACGACAAGACCCCGAAGGTTCTCCAAATCTACTCGCTGGCCGAACGGAAGTGGACGAAGCGCGTGCTGCAGGGATTGGACGTGGGCCCCGATGTTAGTCGTCTTTTCATTTCCGACCTAATTTTTGCTTGTTCAGCCTTACATTTGGTACCGCTTCAGCCCATCCGGTCAAATATACGTGCAAGGCGGCGAAATCGACGGTCCGGAGTTTTTCTACCGTTGCGATGTGGAGCAGAAGAAGTGGGAGCGAGTGCCGCTGGAGTGTCGAGACATGGACGACATCGCCTTCGTCGTGAACCCGGCGGACGGACGCGAGGACGGCCTTCTGATCTGCAGATCGAATGACGAGGAAGAGCCGCAGAGAGTCCGCGATAAAACGGTCCAACGCTTCAAGATCGAGCGGCGCATGTTCCGGTTTGTTTTCCTGCTCTATGTCCCTCTCAGTTCACGCCTGCTTTCAGGAACCCGGACTCGCTGCTACGCCAGAGCTTCGTGGCGGTGCAGAAGCTACACGAGGGCGTCCACGTGGAGGAAGTGATCCGCGAGCTCAGGGACGCCGCCGGATTGCCCGTCCCGCAGAAGAAGTTCTTCCCGAGCGCCTACGACGGAATGACGCCGATCCCCGTTCGTTTCCACCAATGAATTCTTTTGTTCCTCTTTGTTGTTGTGCATTCGGTTGTGTTCACGCGATTTGTTGTTCGACGAGTAAACGCGCTAATCGAGTCTGATTGAGGGCCGAGGATTCTGCGGTCTTGGGTGCAGCCGGTCTTCGTTGATCCGTGGGTGCCTGTGCGAAGCGAGCGGTGCGCCGCCGCTGCAATCAGCCGCCATTTGCTCACTGTACAAACGGTCGGGAGTCACCCGTTTCTTTGTCCTGCTGCCATGAGCAAGAAGGGGCGGCCGTCGTCGGGGACTTTTTAATTAACCAGGAATAATTTCACAATTTTCATTCGCTTCTTAATTGCCGACAAACCTCAATCAATCAGAGCGATTGTGTTAAGCAACACAATCGCATTCGCACCTTCCCGGATTGCAGTTGCAGCGACAGCCGGGATTGCCCATGCAGATCTTCTGCGAGTTGCATCCTTGGGCGCAGAAGGTGGAGGGGTTGCACGAGGGGCCGGCCGAGAGTGGGACTGCAAAGAGGATTGATTGGAGAACTTTTCTGTTGAACTAACCGACGACCACGGCGATCAGAAGCAGGACAAAGAAGAAAGTGGTGGGCAGACAGACGACCTTCATTCTATGGCAAGTGGTCAACAGAAGCGAGCTCCTCGACTTTTAAACAGACTCTTCACTTCCTTGTTACATCCTCCGCTCTTACACTTTTCACTGATCGTGGATCGGTGGTTTACACTCCGCTCCGAAACGAACACCTGCCTGCCGCTCGCTTCCGCGAACCAGCCGTGATTCCACGTGTTACTGCGAGCATTCGTTCGGTTGCGCACTCAAAAGCAGGAGTGCAAAGTTCGAGCTGCCAGAACGAACCTCATGCACACCAACGAAAGCGGTTCCTGATCAGCTGGCGCTCGTTTTTTTGAGTGGAGCGTTCAAGGCGTTTATCAACTTCTCAGTGATTTCCAAGTGATGTTTTGGACGTCCGTTTCGCACGTATCCGAAGGGCCGACAAGTCGCTGGAGTTGGACGTCGCTCTTCTCGCTGCACTGGTGGAATCCACGCGCCCGCTTTTTATCGTCCAGTTTGGGCGACGAGCAGGAAAGCCACCCAACCACTTCCCCCTTTCTCACGAACAGCCGGAGAAGATGAGGAAACGAATCGAAACCTTGCTTCTTTCAACCCGTCACTGTTTAGCATCCGATTCACTTTCACGTCGTTCGGATCCATCTTCACGCTACGTGCCCTACTTCACGACCGATCGCTCACTCCACTCATCTCGTTCCGAGGAGGAGAAGACGTTTGTGCTCGCTTTCGTCCTGTTCGCCACGACGAGCCGTTCCCGCAACGTCGTCAAGCAGCGATGTCGCCGATTGAAAGCGAAAAGAGCCGATTGAACACAGACGAGAGCGGAAAGAAGCGGACTCGAGGAACGCCCAGGAGCAAGTCAAAGCATCGCCTTCCCGCCCGTTCGCCTCCACAAGTCGGTTCTGTTCCGCCGTCCACTAATCGCTCTGCAGGACGTCGAAGTGATCACGTTGGAGGAAGACGCAGACGAATCAAAGGAGAGCCCTCTATGCGGTCCCGACGTCCAGCTGCTCGGAGTGACCCGCTCGAACGACTTCGCGCCCCAACCGGAGAACGAGGACGTCAAAGTGGGCTCTTTTCTTTGTTCTCCGCCCACTCCGCTCGTTGCAGCCCCGCATCGCTCGCGGCTACTTCCGCGGCCCGTTCAACAAGCGGCTGGTGGTCGTGGACTAGCGATAATTTATTTCCTATTGTAAAAGAGTGCAATAAACAAAAGAACGATCAGTAGAGAACGACGGCGAAGACGGTCACGTGGCAGCAAAGGTCCTTCTTCTGCAACGAGCGGCCGATCGGAGGCGAAGGGCGGCACTCACGCTCACGTACTTGGCGGCGACCAGCACGTCGTTGTTCGTGTCCCAGTAGCCGCCCACTTGCACGCTGAAATCAACGGCTGGCGGCCGAAAAGTGGGCGGAGATTCCGGGTGGCTTTAAACGGACCTCACGCATCGCTTAGCGGGTCGGCGCGAAAAAGTGGCAAACAATTCGCGTCTACTCGATTGAAAGACAAGAACATGCAAGAACGTTGTTTGTCAATTGCAATCCGAAATTTTGGCGATCGGAATGTCGCGTTTACACCTATAAAACCTTCCGCTTCACTCGTTTTTCACAAAAAACAAGCGGATCGCGCGCCCGTTCAGCGAAAGCTTGAGAAGTGCACTGCCCACCCGAAGCCCGCCCTGACTGACCGCAAGCCCTGGCCGCGCTCTTCGGTGAGGACCACGTGGAAGATGAACTTGTAGTGCTCGTACTGGAGTTCTGCAACACGCATCGATCAACCGACTGCTCTCAACTCGCACCTCTGAACTTGGCGGCCACGTGTTGCATGATCTTGTTGGTGAGGAACTCGACGGTCGCATCGGAGAAGTTCTGGTCGAGGATGAGGTCGGGGATCGTCTCGTCCAGCGCCCGTCGGCAGGCCGCCTTCGTGGGCTTGCGGTAGGCGTGTTGTTCCTCCATTCGATGGAAAAAGAGTGGAGGACGAGGAATCTTGTGGGCGAGTTGGGCGGACGTCCGGTCGAATGCACTCGACTTCAAGCGTCGCCATGCTCAGACCCAATTGTTATCGCCCGCCGTGCGTGAAAAAATCGGCCAAAACCTCCGCCAACCGGTCGGTCGAGAGAAGCGGCTGCCAATCATTCGCCTTTTCGCTACTCACCCACCAACAAACAAGAAAACAGGGGTTTATGTACATGTTCTCGACCAATAGACAAATAAAACGCTCCCTCAGCGCTCTTTCAGGTAGCGACGGGCCAGAACGACCGTCCAGATGAAGTAGATCTGCAGCGCGGCCTGACACACGGTGATGAGAATCTGCGTGCACACGACAATGATGGCTTGAGTGCGGCTCGGAACGGGGATGTCCGTGAACTTGTCGTCGCGGACTGCCTGCACGAGGACGCACTTGTACAGGATGTAGCCGAGACGCAGCAGGAAGTCCAAGGACTAAAGGAAGAAGAGGAATGAGTGGGGAGTACTTGAGAACTCACCGAACAGACGATCGGCGGGAGCATCAAGCGATGGTTCTTCGTGTACACAACGAACAGAAGGAGGCCCGCAAAAGAGATGCCCGTCAACTGGAACACGAGCACCAGGATCTGCAGCTTGCCGTAATCGTGTTTAACGTTCCAGTAGCTGATCGAAAAGGAGCGCGCTTCCTTTACGTGCTGCAAACACGAACGGGTTGCCAAAAGAAGCCGAGGAGACTTGCCGGCGCTCGAGTGAGGATGGTGAGAGTGCGTGCGAGTTCCAGCGACATCGAGAGCAAGACGACGTAGACGATCAGCTGAGTGCCCACCTGAACACAAATGAATGGGAGGAAAGGAGGAGCGCTCACCAGAATCGGAATGCAGCAGCAGCAAACCTCGTCGTCGTAACGGCGGCGATGGCGGCGCGTCGTCCGACGGCTGCCGCTCGTCGCCGTCGTCGACGAGCTCACAAAGTTCGCGGCCATTCGGCGGGGCGGGCGGACCGAACAGACCGAAAAGTGAACCGCTCTTTGAAAAGAGCGGCGGTCAGTCGTCCCTGCCGCCTGATCAACAACAACAACTGCATGAATCATTCCTGCCCGCTCATTTCTGTCCACTCCGATCCGCGCTTCGATCAGTCGCTTCGAGCAGTCGCCCTGCCGAAATGCCGCCCATCTTCGCGCACGAGTCCCGGCAGGCGGAGAGCGAGGGGAGCGGCGAGCCGACGGAGCGCCTCTGCTTCAACGGGGCGCTCGTGGGCATGCGGCGCGGGCTGATCGTGGAGCCGCGCGTGCTGCGCGTGGACCCGCGGCTGGCCGACCGCGAGAGCGCCATCCTCTACATTTCGAACGTGAGTCACGTGCGGCAGTACCTCAAGGTTCGTCCCCCACATCGAGCAATCACCGCTCCGGCCGCAGATCTGCTCGTCGCACGCGCGCAACTTCCGCATCAACCCGCTGCCGGCGCTGCGGCCCGGCCAGACGGTCGCCCAGGAGGTCGCCTTCCGCTCGCTGGACTTCGGCGGCCACGAGAACGCCGTCAGTCTGGTCGTCTACTGCGCGCGGCAGCCCGTGGAGAAGATGCAGAAGCAGCACGAAGGCGCCCTCCTCTCGCTTCTTCCGCCCACTCACTCGCTGCTTGCAGGCCGCTATCCCGTCCGCGTCCTCCTCGAGGGCATCTCCGACGAGCCCACCCAACCGTCCGCCTACGCGCCGCCGCCCGCCCGCCGCTCCAAACGGCCGACCGCCCGCCAGCCGAAGAGCGCGCCGCCGACGGCGAAGGGCGCCCCCAAGAAGTCCAAACGCCGCACTCCCGCTCGTTGACTCTCGCCTGTGTTGTTGGTGGTCGGAGGATAAACGGAGCTGTCAGCCATGTGCCTTCGGTCCACTGGCTGTGTGGTCGATGATCGCTGAGTGGATGTTTATCGGTGAGAAAGCAGGCGAACTACACGGCGGGCTGCGCCTCGTTCGGCTCCACGGCGAGGTCCCGGCGGGGAGAGGCGGCCGAAGAAGACGTGCTGACGGTGGCTTCTGCAAGCGAACGAGAAAGGAGTGAATGAAGGACTCCCGCACTCACCGTTCGACCGATCGGAAGCCGGCGGCTCAAATTGGGGGCCGTGCTCCACGACCTCCACGCGAACGCAAAAGACGAGCGAATCGGTCGGGCGGCTGAGCGCGCGCACGTCCTCGTCGCTCAGGAGGCCTTCGAACGAGTGCACGTCGACGGAGAGCTCGTGGAAGAAGTGGGCGAGGGATTCTGGAGATCGGGAGATCAGCGAAGAGGTCAACACCAGAGAGCAAAGAGAAAGAACTCACCGCGTCGCGCACTCCGCCGGCGGCCGTCCGCGCTCTCGGCCCACGCGGTCACGTGGAGGACGAGCGGCAGGCGGTGGAAGTGGACGCCGCCGGGCCCCGCGGTGACGCAGAGGCCGCGCAGCTGCAGCGCCGCCCGCTCGCCCTCGCCGCCGCGTTCGATCGGCGCGCGGCTGAAGGCGAGCGAAAAGGCGGCGAGGCCGGCCGACTGGACGGCGAACTGCGCGCTCTGCCAGCGGCCGGAGGAGCGCAGTCGGGCGCCCACCTCGCGGAAGGCCCACCGGAAGACGGCGGGCTCGGGAGTGAGCGGCGGCGGCAGGACGCGCGGGTCCCACTCGGCCACCCGGCAGCCGACCGACGAGCAGGCGGTCAGAGCGGCGAGTTGCGCGGCCGAAAGCGTCCACGCGCGACCGTCCGCCTCGCCCGCGAAGTGGTCGACGATTTCTGCAAGCCGAAAGTGATCGCCGGCCGCCCGCCCACTTGCCGCCGAGTTCGATCCGCCCGCCGTTCGCCGCCTCGATCCACGCGCTCGCCACCAGCTGGAGCGGCCGCTCCGTCTTCACGACGCGCAGCCGACTGCACGCGCCCGCCATCTCGCCGGTCGCCCCCTTCGGCCAGAGGCGCAGCTGGAGCAGGACGCGCGGCTCCTCCAGCGTGAACACGCCGCTCGCCCAGTTGTCGCCCGGCTGCGCAGCGGCGAGGCGGCGCCCGCAATCGCCGAGCGGCCAGGAGACGACCGTCGAGCCGTCCACTTCGTGCGTGAACGTCGACATCCGCCCGCTCGGTCAGTCCTGTCCGAAGCAAGGGGAATAGAGGTGTTGAGTAGTGGAAACTCACGAGTCAAAAGCGGCCGGCTTCCACGAGTGTTGTTGAATGGAATGAAGATGATGCTTCTCTTCAAAGAAGTCTTGTGCCCCGTCCGCCCGCCCGTTTTATCCAGTCGCTTTATGCCGCCCTCGTTTCTTGAAGCTGTTGAACACGAGCAAACGAGAACTTGTTTGACTCCTCCCAAACGACATTCCCTCTTGAAGTTTACTGCGGGGCGCGTTCGAGCAACAGAGAAGAACGGATTAGCGGAACATAAACACAACAATTGAGTAGAAGAAGACGATTTTCCCAGACGGACGAATTCAACCGCGGAGCACCTGGGCGGCGTCCACCTTCGGCAGTTGCAGGGCTTCGCAGAACTCGTTGCAGCGATGGTACTCGAAGAAGGCCTTCATCCCGAGCTTCGAATGGTTGGTCGCGCCGAAGCGAATGCGGTCCTCCGAGTGGATGGCGGGGTCCGTGAGGAGGACGGTCGGGCGACCGCCGGCGGTTGCGTTCGGCGTAATCGTCCCCTGCAGGTCGACGACCATCAGTTTGCCGTTCGTCACCTGCAATCCGCATCGAATGAGAGAAGAGTGAATGAATGGAGGACTTGCCGTGTACGTGTAGTGCGAGAAGGCCACGACAAAGCGGAGCAACTCGACGGAGATCCCGTTGGGCACCGCACACGCCTCGGGCAGCACGAAGTCGTGGTTGTTCGTGAAGCGGAGGTAGCGGACGGCCGGGTCGAGGCGGGGCTCGACGCACACGTAGCGAAGGTCGTCCATCGGGCCGAGGGCGAGCGTTTTGGTCATCAGGAAGTCCAAACGGGCGGGGATCTTCACGGCGGGCACCTTCTGCTCGCAGGCGGCCATGTAGTGGGCGGCGAAGAAAGTGGCGATCGTCTGCAGTTGGTTGGCGAACTCGTGACGAAGGCCGGCCTCCAGGCCGCCGGTCACGTGGCGGTACTCCTTCAGCACGATGTCCTCGTTGGTTCGGAGGTCCCGCCCGTAGTAGGCGATCCGCTCGGCTCCCCGGCTGAACGGATGGGCGGCCACTTGGACGGAGGCGATCTCCGGGCGGCAGCGCTCCAGCGGCATCCCGTTGGCGACGTCGTCGATGGACTGCGGGAACTGGTAGGCGAGGAACTTGCCGCTCTGCACGGGGTGCGCGTCCCAGCTGGCCGGAATCTGCGGGTCGAGGCGGTAGGAGCGCTCCGGGCGGCTGGAGGCGCTCCCCTTGCTCATCGCGCTGCCCACGGACTTGCTCACGGCCGACACGACCGAGTTGGAGATCTCGCAGACGTCCTTGATGTCGAACTGGTCGATGGGCGCTCCCAGGGCGTCGCTGAACACGCGGATCATCGTGTTCGTGTACTTGGTGATCTTCCCGAAGTGGTGGTCGATGCCCCGCTTCGCCATCTGCTTGAAGATCCCGTCCGCAGTGAGGCCGTCGGGGTCGCCGGCCGGGTAGTGGTCAGAATACTTGTGACCGGCGTTGTGGAACTGCTTGCCGTGCGCGGGCTGAAACGAAAGTGGTGGAGTGGTTCGAGCAAGCAGGGACTGACGTCATCGCAGATATGGAAGATGACCTTCGTGTTGTCCGCAGCGCTCCAGTTCATCTCGAGCGCTTTGTTGAGTCCGCCGAGAACGTCCTCCGAATGGTCGCTTGAGGTCAACGGTCGCTCGATCTTGATGTTCGTGCAGAACGCGTGGAAGTCGTCGACCGAGTTGGTGAACGGCAGCACTTCGAAGCGGGTCGCGTAGTTGTAGTCTCGGTACGCAACGAAGCCGAGCCGCAAGGAGCTGACCATCGCCTTGCTGCCGCCCTGCCCGTTCGCCTTCTTCGCCACGAGGCTCTCGACGATCTCGCGGATGGCGTTCTTCACACCTTCGATGTGCTTCTTCATGCTGCCGGTGGCGTCCACGACGAAGCAGAGTTCGACGTGGCGCGACGCGTGAAGTTTCTTCGACGCCTGAAAGCGAAGAATGAAGCAAAAAATGTGGGATTAGTGAACAGACCTCGAGAAGCTGCTCGTTGCGAATTTTGATGGCCGCCTGACGCCGTTGCTGCAGCCCGTCCACCGTCTGGGCGTCTCGGCCGTGTTGCGAATCGTCCGGCGGAATCACCAGACGGAGCTGCTTGTTCTGCTCGCGGATGAGTTGCTGCGTGGGCGCCGAGCGCGACCAGCCGGTCGTCTCGAAGTTCACAGTGTCGTTCATCCACGAGAGCACGTCCAGGCCGACCATCTGCAACGAGCGGGTTGAAAAGGAGTGAGGGAGTGAGGAGAGAGAAACGAACCTCGAACTCGGCGGCCAGCGACTCGTTCGGGTCCCCGCTGGGTTCGGCCGGTTGCTGCTGCTTCTGCAAACGAGTGGGAAGGTTGGCCGGCCGAAGAGACGAGCAGAAAACGAACCACTTTAGCCTTCCGAGCGCCGCGTTTGCCCTTCGAAGACATGTGAGCGACGTCCTGCAAACAGGGTGGGTCGATTTGATCAAAAAATGACGAAATGCACGCGATTTGTCATCGAAATTCGCGATCCGCGCCAGAATCTCGCCGTTTTGCAGCCATCGGGACAGGATGATGCGATCAGAAGACGTGCCGAGCCCGCTTCATTCTGCCGACGAACAACAACCGCTTGCTTTCGAAATGCGGCAGCAAAACGGGAGAAGAATAAGGCCGCCCGAAAGGCGCGAAAGCGATCGGCAGTGCGGGACGCGCCCGACCATCCGCCGCCTTCCTCCTGCCGCCGCTCTCCCTCTCTCCTTTCCCATCGCGCGTTCGGGTCGCTTGCTGCCCGCCGACTCAGCGAGCGGGACGCCGTTCGTCTCGCCGTTCAAACGAAAATTGGCGCGTAAAGCGGAGATCCATTGAGTGACTCATCGGTTACACCGCTCGAGAACGCAAAGCAAGCGACGGGAGATGAGGGAAGCCTGGGAGATTGGCAGCCACTTCTGCCTCTTTGCGTTTTCCCCAGCCCAAAGCCAAGCGAGCACACGTTCCGATCGGAGTTTATTCAGAGAGTGGGACGGAACAGGGACGTGACGAGAGCGACCACTTTCGAGCGAGTCACTCGGCCTTCAGCGGCAGGATGACTTCGCCGGCCTGGGCGCCGGCCTTGAAGGGCGCCTGCGGATCCTCCTCCTCGGCGGGCACCTCCGCCCACTGCACGACCAGCTTGTCCTCCTTGGGCGGGCCGGGCAGGCGGATGAGCTCGACAGTCGTGCGGCCCTTGGGCGGCACGAAGCCGTAGACCGGCTTCACGCGGTAGTGCTCGTTGTTCGAGGACTTCACCTGCAACGGGAGAGTGAGTAGAGGGAGGGGACGGGCGGGCACTCGCCTTGAATCCGAGCCGATTGTCCGTCGTGTTCACCACTTCGTGCTTGGCGGTGCCGCCGGCCGCCGGGAAGCTCGCGCTCGTGGGCTCGATGTTCAGCGCCATCGCTCGTTCGGGAGGGGGGAGTGGACGGAGAAGTCGACGAATCGAACTGGGCGGCCCGCTTACGGCTCGGCCGGCTTTTGTACGCGCGAATTTGCATTGAAAGAAGGAATGACGGCGGAATAAGCAGGGCGGTCTTTCGGGTCGATTGCGCGAGCATGGTTGGCATTTGGCAAGGCGGTTGACGTGATCATTGGCTTGGCGCCCGGCTCCACGGCTTTCGTACCGCAGTTGTTCGTGAAGCGGAGGATCGCCGAGGCGACGCTCACGATCGCCCCGACCGCTCACTCCGAAGGCGTCGGGCAGGTCGGGCGGAAGGCAGGCGGTTGCGTCCGCGACAACACGGCCTGAAAGTCCATTCGAGCGCCGAAAAAGAACGATTGGTTTCTGGAGGCGACGTCGATTCGGATCGGAGACATTTCTGGACGACCTCAACACGAACAACAACGCAGTTTATTCACGTCTGGCCACGAAGGAGAACGAAATCGATGAGGACACCGTCGACGTGCGCCGTCCACATGCGGACGACCTTCCGGCCGCTGGCGGGCGGCTTGAACGCGGACGACCGAACGGCTTTCTTTTTTCTTCGGAACTGCTGCTCGGCGAAGAACGCGGTTGCGGCCGACCGCAATCGCCGGTACGCGTCCTAAACGAGCGTAAGCGGCCATTAGGAGGATGGAACGAACGATTTGTGTCGTGCGATTCGGCAGCACGAGTTCTGTGCGGAAGAGCACGCTCGAAAAGCCCGCGTCTTTCGCGAAGCCGGAGAGCCGAAGGCAGCGATTCAGCAGACACAACAACGTCCGTTTGACTTGCGGGTTGTCGTCCTAAACATCTCTTGAACGAATGACTGCTGGGATGCGCTCACCCCGAACTGTTCGAGTTGGAAGCACGGAAGAACGAGAAGAAGCACGAACTTGTCGTTCAATGAGCGGAGATTCTCGAAGATCGACCGCAACTCGCGAGTTTCTTGTTCGGTCCACACGAAAGCGTTCTGATCGAGCAAAGAAGTCGCGCCCAGTGGTGAGTAGTCGCTGAGGTCCACACTCACGGACTCCACTGCTTCGTTCCGTTCGCAACTGAAATGCATTGCTCGTTTCTCGTTCAGTCGTGCTTACGGTCCGTGCAAAGCAATCGCCGAAACGCCGTTCTTGATTTGCATCCTGCGAGCCGGTGCGCGGAAGAAAAGGGCGAGGCCTGGAAAAGATGAGGGCTCGTCACAGTCACGTCAACGTACAAAGCTGCTCATTCGGGTTGTGCTCGATGATCACGCTTTTTGTGAGAATGGACGAGGGCGGATGAAGGAGGAGGAAGTCGTGATGGCAAGTCGAAGTAAACAAGGTGAGCTTGGGCGGTAAGAAGCTTCGAAGCAAGTGGAGGATCCACGACGACTTGTGAGTTCGCTGAATCACTACCATCATGTCATCTAAGTGCTTGAAGTCTGAAAAACCAAACATAAGAAAAACAACGGAAAGTACTCACTTCTGAACGTCGACAGGACTGTGGCCCACTCTCGAAGCGTGTCGAAGATCATCGGTCGTGTGGAGTCGAGCACGAGATACAACTGCCGGATTTCCGTGTGACCGAGCAGCAGAAGTCGTGCCAACGAGCCGACGCCTTCGGTTATGCAGTTCAGGAACAAGCGGAGAGGCCCCTTTGAAGCAGCGCCCAGCTCGCCTGCTCTGTCGATGAGGAGCAGAAAGACAGGCGCCTTTTGATTTACCTGTTTCTCGCTCGGTGTGAAGAAAACGGCCGGGAACGAGCGGCAGCAGAAGAACATTCGCAGAGTGCGCAGTCGCAAAGCCGCCTCTTCCCGCAAGTAATTCGGGCCCATCGACGGCTTGTTGTGGGCCAGTTTCGTGCTCAACGCCTGGAGCATCAAAGCGCGGCGAACGTCCGCCTTGAGCTTCGGCTTCTTCTCGTCCATCAAAAGTCGGAAACGGGGGGTGGAAAACGAAGCGAAAGCGTGCGGGTCGTGCTCTAACGCACTGACCGACGGTCGAGGTGACGCCGCTGATTGCGTTCAATCCACGCGATGCTCAGCTTTGAACCTCCCACCGCGCGGGGCTTTCCAGTTGCTTGGTGGTGCACGCAAGCAGACGAGAAGTGCAAGACGTTTGTAACACCGGACGAGTCTCTTTTTTGCAACTCCGTTGACGATAATCGGGTGCTGGCTTGTTTGGAACGGTCGATAGAACCGATTGCTTCGCTCTGCTGGGCATGAGGACGGATTCCAAACAAAACACAAATGACCTTGTCGAGAAATAAACGCTTCGATCCACTTTCGCTTTCGGCTTCTTTGTCCACGGCAAGCGAATCGATACGTGCAGTCTGCCCACACATCTCTGGTCGGTAAAATAATCCCTCTAATTGTGGCGAATCTCTGGTTTATTTTCATCAAAGCGAACTGTTCTAATGCGTGCTTCTCTTGAAATTTAACAGCCTCTACCAACAATTCCTTTAAACTTTCTTCAGCGGTCGATGGCCGCCGCCTTTCGTCGATTTTCGCCGCCTTCCATTCGCAAGATGTCAACGCTGCTGCTGGGGAACTACGAGCACGTGTTGCACGCGGACTACGCGCACAAGATCCCCGTGGACGTGTACCGCTCGCGGCGGACCGGCCTGCACGTGGCCGTCGCGAAGGCGCCCGGCCCGGTGGTCGCGTGCAACATCGTGGTGCCGACCGAAGTGGAGACCAACGACGGCCTGCCGCACACGCTGGAGCACCTCGTCTTCATGGGCAGCCGCTCGATTCCCTTCAAGGGAGCTCTCGACTTGATGGCCCTGAAAGCGATGGCCTTGAGTGGCGGGACGAACGCCTACACCGCTCTGGTTCGTTTCCCTTCCGCTCCTCTCCTTCATTCCTCTTCAGGACCACACCACATACTACGTGAAGACGCTCGGGGCAGGCGGGATGCGGAAGTTCGTGCGCGTGTACGCCGACCACCTGATCAACCCGCTGCTCACGCCGAAGAACTACGCCAGCGAAGTGTACCACGTGAACGGGGACGGCGAGGAGGCGGGCGTCGTCTACAGCGAGATCCAAGGCTACGAGAATGAGCTGGACGTGATCGTCGATCGGAAGCTCTCCGAACTGGTAAGTTCCCCTCTCTTTGATTGATCCTATTCCTCCGTTAGGTGTTCCCCAACAATCCCTCCTTTTTCGTGCAGTTCGGAGGGCGCACGCGAGAGGTGCGGGAGATGTGCTCGCTGAAGCGGGTGCAGGACTACCACCGGCACTTCTACAACCTTCGCAACATGTGGATCGCCCTCTGCGGCACCTTCGAACTCGAGCCGATGCTGCGGGAGATCGACCTCCTCGATTCGCTGCCCGAGAACCGCCCGCCCGCCTCCTTCGAGCGGCCGTTCCTCAACGCTCAAGTGCCCGAGTTGACGCGCAGTCGGAAGGAGGTCGAGGTCGTCCGGGCGCCTTCGGGGAGCGCGGACGAAGCGGTCGTTCACTTCGGATTCATGGGTCGGTCGGCAAAGGTCAGCGGCAGATTGCGATTATTATCTCACTTGTTCGTTCGTTTAGGAGCTGGAGTACTTGTACGCCGTTGAGGTCCTCGGCTCGTACCTGACCACGACGACTTCCGCCCCTCTGCAGCGCGAAATGATCCTGATCGACAAGCCGTTCGCCGATTCGGTCAGCATGGTTCTGAACGTGTTGCCCCGCTCGTTGATCTCCCTCGGCTTCTCGGGTGTGCCGCTGGACCAAGTGGACGCGTTGCCTGACAAGTGAGTCGACTACTTCCGCTCTGTTCATTGCTCTTCGTTGCTTTAGGTTCTTCGACGTTCTCCGGGCGACAACAAAGAAAGAGGCGCTGGATCTGGAGCGAATCCGCAGCATCCTTCAACAGAGCGTGAAGAAGATCTACGCTTCGGTTCGTCCCCTTCTTCCTGCTCGATCACTCGTGCGTTCAGCTGGACTCGGACATCTCGTCGGTCATCTTCTACGGACTGATCGGCCACCAGCTGTACGCCGACCGTCTGGACGATCAGGAGCAGTTCCAGCGAGCCCTGAACCCGCTGCCCATCTACGAGGAGCTGCTGCAGAAGCCGGTCGACTACTGGGCCGACCTGATGGCTGAGCTGTTCACCGACCGGTGCGCGGTGGTGGTCGGCCGGCCGGACCCCGAGCTCGCCCAGCAGAAGGCGACCGAGGAGGCGGAGCGCTTGAAGCAGCTGAAGGCGAAGATCGAAGCGGGCGAGGTCGAACGAACGAAGCTGGACGAAAAGGACGTTTCAGTCAGTCCCCTCACTTCCGTCCTTTTCCATTCGCTTGCAGAAGCTCCCTTCGATGGAGATGTTCGACGATGTGGGGCCCGAGCAGGCGGTCGAGAAGTTCCGCATTTCGTCCGCCTTCCTCACGAACGAGGCGCCCTCGCCGCTGCTCTCCGCCCTCCCGTTCGGCGCCGTCCTGCACGACGTCGATTCGCACTTCATCCGCGCGTACTTCCTCTTCGACCTGAAGTGCCTGCCGCCCGCCCTGCGCAAGTGGTCGATGATCCTCACGGAGCTCCTCTTCAAGTCGCCCACCACCGTCGACGGGCGGCCGCTCAGCGACGAGCAGACTGCCGACCTGATGACCAAGGAGCTCATGTCCCAGCACGCGGGCCAAGGCTTCTCTTCCACCTACCAGCATCTGCTGACCTTCTCACTGGAGGTGAGCGCAAAAGAAGCATCGAATGGTCTCAATCCTCACCAACTTCAGGTGACGGCAAAAGACTTCGATTTGGTGCCAAAATGGTCGCGCGCCCTGCTCGGAGACACGAAGTTCGAGGCGCCGAAGATCCTTGCGATCGCCAAGAACCTCGCGAGCGGGGCGTCGGCCAAGAAACGGGACGTCGATTCGATGATCTCCCTGCTGATTGGCAACGTGAACTACGAGACGAGTGCGTTCAATTCACTACTGTTCACTTCCATTTTCATTCTTCTCGTTTAGACCACGAATCGCGCTTCTGCAACGACTTCGTTCTCCAGGAGTTCCACCGCGAGGTGGCCAAGCGGATCGAATCGGGCGAGCACGAGGCGGCGAAGGTGGTGGCCGAGCTGGAGGCCTTCCGGGCGGCCATCCTGGAGGCGCCGTTGAACGTCCACTTCATCTGCAACCCCAAGCTGATCGAGGGCAAGTCGACCGCCGAGAACTGGAGCTTCCTGGACCGAAATCGGGCGGTCGAGAAACTGACGGTTCGTTCACTTTTCGAGCTCTCCGTCCATTCTTCTGCAGATGACTCGAGAGGCGGACGTGGCGCCCTTCCTGAAGTGGACACCCGCATCTCGCCTGCTGCAGGTGGACGGCGGCGACGCGACGCACGTCCTCTGCCGCTCGCAGACGACCGTCGCGTTCGGCAGCGAGGATCACGTGGCGATCCTCACGATGGGCTCCTACTTCTCGATGATCGAAGGGGAGCTTTGGATCGGAATTCGCGGAAAGGGACTCGCCTACTGCAAGTTCACTGCTTCTTTCTTCTGATTGCCTTCGACTTTAGCTCCCAGCCTTCGGTACTCGCCGGCTCACGAGTGCCTCACCCTCCTCCTCTACCGCTGCTCTCGACCGGTGCTGGCGTACGATGCGAGCAAGGATCTCGTCGTATGCCGACTCTCATTTGCTTTTTCTTTGATTCGAACGTTCAGACCGCGTTGTTCAACCGCACCGAGCCGCTCGATCCGCTGAAATTCGACTTGGCGAAGCGGAGCGCCGTCTGCAACCTCCTCTCGCGCTACAAGACGCTGAAGTCCACCGCCAATCACGCCGCTTTCGACGTTCTTCGAGGACGGACGTCTGAACAGATCGAGTGAGTTCTTCCCTCTAATCGAGTAATCCTTTGTGCGTTCAGCCGACTGGCCGAGCAGATTTGGAAGGCGGACGCCGAGCGGGTGGTCCGCCTCGCCCGGCCGCACTTCCTCCGTCTCTTCGACGAGCGGCAGCACCTGCTGGCGGTCGCCGGCCCTCGCAGCAAGCTGGACGAAATCAAGGGTCGATTTCCGACGATCAAGACCGTCGAAATGGCCGACCTCCAGTACACGCCCGAGTGATTCCTCTTCGATTGTTGCTTATTTGATTGCTTTAGGCTCTTGTTAGGATTAGGAATAAACTGCTCGTTGAACCTAACCGTTTAATGCCCGTTCTTCTTCTTGTGCGACCTCCGTTGCCGCTTCTCTTCGACCATTTCGGCCAGCGAAGCAGCACTCAACTCCTGCTGGACGGGATCGAGGGACCACGCGACTCGTGACGCCCGCTCCTCCTCCTCTTCGACTTCGAACATCTTCGGGTCCACGTACTCGTAACGAATGGCCGTGCGGATGAAGAACGCCATCACAACGAACATCAGGGCTGAAAGCAGGAGAAGGGTAGCCTTAAGATCTTGCAGTCCGCTCACCAGCATAGAAGAACATTTCGAGCACCCGATCGGAGATGAAGTGCAGTCCGAGGATGAACATGCTGAAGGAGGAATAGGAAGATTAAGGGAAGGAAGACGCGTACTTGATCAGATTGCCCGCAAAGATCGTGAGCAGCCACAACGCTTGCAGAAGGCTCTTCATCGACGGGGCGGCTTGGGAGTAGGCGAAGTCGAGGGCAGTGCAGGCGATCAACACTTCGCCCACGCTCACAGCAATCAGCTGTGGGAGCTGCCAGAGGATGTTGATGCGATTGGCGGGAATGAGGTCGATCAGCTGCTCGCTCGCTTTGAAGTGCCGGACGAGGTCGTCTTCGATTCGAACCACGTGGACGGCGCCCATTCGTGCGGTCAGTGGACTGGAAAGAGAAAGGATGTTCGAGGGTTGTGTTGAACGAACACTTCGAATCCTTCGCCGTAGAGCAGTCGGTAGTGCGGGCTGCCGAACGTGGAGGGCAGAATGTCGAAGTGGGCGCCGTTCTCGAGCGTCCCCTTTTCGACCACCTCCTCCCGCTCGTTCAGCAGACGAAACGGGCGACCGGCCAGCGAGGAGTGCGAAGGGACGGCCAAGTAGACGCGCGTCTTCCCGTTCGGCGGCTTCTTGTTGGCGTACGGGAACCAACTGATCTCCGTCCTAAACAAGAGCAGTACTCGAGCAGAAAGATCGAGCTTGCCGGTTCTTCTCGCCGTGGACGCTCACGACGAACGAGAGGCCGCTCTGCAGACTCAAGTTGAAGCGCTCGCCGTCATCGGTGATCAAATCCGAGCATTCGACCGGCCAAACGTTCACTCCGTCTTCGAGGATGAACGGCCCGTGTTCACTCCACACGCGATTCGAAGCTCCGATGCGGAAAAGAAGCGAGTGGTTGGTGGGCGGCTGCTGGTGCGGAGTCTTCTGAATCTCCATCTCAACGAATCAAGACGGTAGCGGAGAAGTGGAATGAAGGGAGCACCTGCAGCACTCCACACATGACGAACGAGAGGCCGACGATCAGCCCGCCGGTTGCCATCTTCCGGAGCGGCGTGATCACGACGAAGCGGCGGACGAACGGAAAGAAGAGCCACTCGAAGAGAAGGATCGTGATCAAAATGGTAACGCAATTGAAGATGTTCATCTAAAGTAGAGATAGAAGTAAAAAAGAAAGGAGAACGCACTTGATCGGGCAAGAGGACGAAGGCGCCGAACACGCGCCCGTCCAGCTCGCGCGCCTGCACCACCCACGTGGAGCCCTGCTGCTCGGCGAGGGCGGAGAAGAAGGGCAGCGGGAGCATGATCAAGAGGACGCCCATGAACGAGCGGACGCCGTTCACGAGCCGCCGGTCGAACTTGGCGGGCGCGTAGTCCAGCCAGTCGAGGCTCTCCGCCTTGTTTGCGTCGCCCTCCGCGACGGCGCGCAGTTTCGCCCACGCGGCCCGCCCGATGCACTCCGCCGCGCGGCCGATCACGTTCGCGCCGTCCGGCCGGCGGATTCGGTAGAAACGGAGGCCGCCGAGGAAGATTCCGACGGCCACGACGAGCAGAACGGCCTGCACTCCAAAGGCCAACGGAAAGCAGTACTCGGAGCCGAAGCACTGGACGCGTCCGCGCAGCATCGGCGTCAGGAACATTGACGCAAGAGCCCCGAGGTTGATCGCAAAGTAGAAAGCCGAGAAGAAGCGAGAGCGGTCGTCCCCTCGATCGTCCTCGAACTAAACACACAGCTTGAAGAAGCAAGAATAGAAAGAGGGTACCTGATCAGCAGCAAAGGCAGAAACACACGGCTTGATGCCGCCAGTCGACAGGGCGATCACGAGCAGCCCAAAGTAGTCGAGAAATGAGCGGAGAGTGAAGTCGAGTGTATGAATCGCTCCAGTGGCCAAGCAGATCGTTCCAGCGATGTAAACCATCGCTCCCTGGACACAAGAGAATGGTCGCAATCAATTGAAGAGAGCGAACCATGATGATCACTCGGAACCGTCCGAAGAAATTGTCGGCGAGTATGGAGCCGAAGACGGGCGAGAAGAAGGCCAAACAAATGAAGCCGTGGTAGAGCGTGTAGGCCGCCCGTTCGCTCATTCCCTTCTCGTTGATGAAGTAGAGCGTAAGGACTGCTCGAAGGCCATGGTACGTGAATCTGCAAGCGAGCGACGCGTGCTCAAAGATCTTTCAACCGATCGTCCAACACGAACCTTTCGCAGAACTCGGTGCCCAGAATGAAGAAGACGGCGGGCGGATAGCCGCGCAAAGAAGCGAGCAGTCCAGCCGGCGGTTCGGGCGCCATTTCGAGCAAAACGGACAGAAGTGCGAGCCGCCAAGCGTTTGTTCTCGCTCGTGGCGGCGGGTAGCGAGCGGATTTGCATGTTTGAGGCGCTTGTCTGCGGATCCTTGTGGTTGTAGGAATATTCAGCAGTAATCGATCTCTGGCAGTTGTCTTGTTCATGCAACAGCGCAGTAGTCGACGACATTTGGTTCTACCGAGCGTTTTTCATTTGAAGCTAACAACAGTTTCCGTTTTTTCGCTGAATGGCAACAACAGGTTGGGAACGGGAGGGACTGTTCTTGATCGGCAGAAATGATCGGCTCGACGGAATTGCTTTGCTTTGCGTTGCCGGAGGTCACGAGTGGGCGGCCCTCGGCGCTGAACGAGTTCCGTAGCTCAGCAGTGATGACAAAAGCGGAGCAATCGAGGCGATCTGCTTATCTCTCGGTTCTCCGTTCCGCCGAAATGCCAGCCGAACCGAACAGTCCGGCCGGCTATCAACCGACGAAGCAAACAGGAAACGAACAAATGCTTCTCCTTCGATCAAACGCTTGACGTCATGCGATTGGGCCGTTTAATTAACTCCCGATTGCAATCCGTCCGGTCCGCTCGCCCACAAACCTTCCCGGAAACGTTGGCCCGAGCAGAAATCGACTGACGTCAGCGTTCTTCTCGGCGATCACGAGTGCAGCATGTGGACGCAAAGAAGCAGGAACAGACGATGCAACAGACAGTGAGCGATAACAACAAGCAGTTGCATCATCCCTTGCTCAATCGTTCGAGGACCGCAAGACGACAACGCAAGGGCATTCCTTTTGAGTGCGGGGTTATTTTTGGTAGACTCCTTCCACTTCATTCCAATTACAAAGCCTGCTTCCGCTTCGGGAGTCGCGAGTTGTTTGCGTGCGAGTCGGATGTCGGCCGCCGTCCTCCGTTGTTCGTCGCTTATCACTGCTTTTTGCTTCGATTCCGCCTTCTCGCCGGCCTACGCACTCGGCCGGCACTCCCTTCCGACGGGCGATTTCAATTAAGACGTCAAACGAAAGGTCGCAATCGGGCGTATAAAAGAACGAACAAAGAAGACAGTCGGCATTCGAATCGGGAACCCAACAATGCGCTCCCTCGTCGGACTGGTCGCCCTCTTGGGCCTCGTCGCTTGCGGGACAGCAACGGGTGATATCTACGCCGTCCTTGTGGCCGGGTCGAACGGCTGGTGGAACTACCGCCACCAGGCTGACGTTTTCCACGCCTACCAGGTCCTCACCCAGCACGGAGTCAAGCCCTCGAACATCATCACGCTGGCCTACGACGACATCGCCCAGAACGAGGAGAATCCCTTCCCAGGCAAGGTCTACAATCAGCCGGGAGGCCGCGACGTGTACCCAGGTGTAAAGGTTTGTTTAAGACGTGTAATGGAGACCTTAGCGTGTAGTTTAGATCGATTACAGCGGCGACGATGTGAATCCTGAGAATTTCATCGTAGGCGCCCCCTTTTGACCCCAAATATCGTCTTTTTTCAGGCCATCCTCAAGGGCGACAAAAACGGAGTGAGCGGCGGCAACGGCCGTGTGCTGGAGTCCACTAGCGCCGACAAGGTCTTCATCTACTTCGCTGGTACTCGAGTGAACAAGAGAGGAGTGAATGACTTCTTTGTTTAGATCACGGAGCCACCGGCCTCATCGCTTTCCCGTGGGACGAGCTGGTCGCCGAGGACCTTAACGACACGCTCGCGTACATGTACCAGAACAAGAAGTACGACCAGCTGGTCTTCTACCTCGAGGCCTGCGAGAGCGGCAGCATGTTCTCGGACATCCTTCCGGACTCGATCAACATTCTCGCTGTTACTGCTGCCAACGAGACGGAGAGCTCGTGGGGCTGCTACTGCGACGACCCGGTGCTCACGACCTGCCTGGGCGATACCTTCAGGCATGGTCAAGCGGTTTCCGGTGTTATGTAACGATCGTTTTAGCGTGCAATGGCTCCAGGACTCTGACGTCGAGGACTTGTCCACCGAGACGCTCGAGCAGCAATTCGAGATCGTCAAGCAGCGCACCGACCAGTCGGAGGTCAAGCACTACGGCAACCTGAGCATCCTGCCCGAGGTCGTCGGTGAGAACGATAAGTTGTCGTTCAATACTAACCGCTTGGATTGCAGGAACATTCCAAGGCCTCTCGAAGGCGAAGTCCCGCGCCCTGCCGGCCGGTCTCCACGGCCGTCCTCTGCACCGATCGGTGAGTGAAGCAAGAGCAGAGCAGGGAATGACCGGCTGTTTGCAGGCTAAGCGCCCGATGAAGCAGTGGGAGTCGCGCGACATCCCCTTGAAGTCGATGGAGGCGAAGCTCCGCCGCGAGAAGAACCCCGCCAAGCGCGCCGAGTTGGCCCGCGAGGTGAACGCGATGAAGATGAAGCAGCGCTACCACGACAACCACACGCGCGCCCTCGTCAGCCGCCTCGTCAAGGACGCCGAGACGCACGCCCATGTGATGAGCCACAAGCCGGAGAGCGTCAAGGACCTCAAGTGCCACTCGCAGGTCGTTAAGGCCTACTCCAAGGCCTGCTTCAACCTCGGCCAGAACTCCTACGCGCTGAACGCCGTCGCCCCGCTCACCAACCTCTGCGACCAGGGCTTGAAGGCCGACCAGATCGTGAAGACGATCGAGACCCACTGCGCTCGCAAGAACGTCCACATGACCAACATCAACTAAGCGACGTCGTAGTCCGATTGATTCAAAGGCAGCAAATAAATTCATGTACACTCATGAGCTCTTCGCCGCTTGCTGGTGGACATTTGGTAAAGCGACAGAGCAAGCAGCTTGCAAAAAGGTCCAAAGAACGGAGGGAAAATTCCAGTTGTCTGTCGGAGCAACCCCCGCCGACTGCTGATTCACGGCCGATCGAAGCGGCCGGTCGGACTGATCGTGACTTAAAAAATCGTCCCGCGGTCGGAGATCAACGCTTTGCTATTTGGAGCTGCGAGTCTGCTCTTTTCAGCAATTGTGACCAAGATCCAGGAGATTAGTGGGTGTTTGAGCATTCCGGAGGGCTCAGAGCGACAAGTGGTCACTCATGCCGTCGATTGCTTGTGAGGGTGGACTTTACGTTTACGCTCTTTTGTACTCTCGCTGTACATTGGAAATTCTACAATGTGAAATGCTGCACTCGTCGTCGCACTTCGGTTCACTTCCGTCCGTCCGCCCGCACTTCACACTCGGGAGCGAGAAGATTGATGAGCGGGCGCCGATCGCCACCCGCACCGCTCGTCATCGATCGAATTCATTCCACAAGCACGCGGTTGGGAGCCAACGTTTCTGTTAAGGTGCCTTGCTGCACTCTTTTTACTCCTCGCATTGGCCGTGTGATTCTCGTATCGTTTCGTTTTTGCACACGTTCCGCGGATTCCGTCAAGTGATTCGACGAATCGCGAGTTCGCCCCAAGGCCGTCCGCGTTCTTCCGCAGTGCAGGCCGACGTTCCGCGTAATCCGCCGATCGTCCGAAGTCCCTCGCGTTTTGTTCCGCGTTCGCCGTTGACTTTTGATCACGCGGCCGGCCGTTCGGTCGAGCGGACGGCCGCCGATTTCTCGCAAGCCGGCCGGCGGGGATTTGCATCGCTTTCAGCAGGCCGCCCGCTCGCTTGCCGCGATGTCCACCGAGAGGCCGAAGCGGGAGGAAAACCCGAGTGGAAATTCCCCAAACGACTCGCAGCGGCAGCAGTCGGCAGTCGCAGTCATGAATCCGAACACTTGGAACGTGGTGCAGGTGAGCTGCGAGTAATTTGCCGCTTTCTATTTATTCAACTTTTTTAGCTGGGCTTTGGCTTTTTTCTACTCTTCTTCGCGTTCAATGCAGCCGCCTCCATCCAAGAGATCGTCCTCGACTCGTTCGCGGAGCGGGGGATCGTCCGGAAACACGCGGGCTACAATTCGCTCGCGATCATCTACGCCGTCTTCGCCGTGGCCAACCTCTTCTCCGCTCCGATCGTCCACCAGCTCGGTTCGAGATACGCGATCACACTTGGAGCGACGGCCTACGCAACGTTCCACGCGGGCTTCTTCTTCCTGAATGAACCCTACCTCTACATTGCGAGTGGCCTCGTTGGACTCGGGGCTGCGGGTAGGCGAAAGAAAAAGCGAGTTAGTGACCGCCTCTTCTTTCAGCTCTCTGGACGGGCGAAGGGACGTACTTGGCTCGAAATTCGGACGAGTACACGGCCTCCAGGCATTCGGGCATCTTCTGGGCAATCCTTCAGTCGTGGTTTGTCTGCCCACTCCTCTTCGTTGTGTCCACTCGCTCGCGTTCAGTCAGATTTGCGGAGGAATCTTCTTGTTCTTTGTCTTTCGCTCGAAGACGACAACATTCGACGACCAAACAATGCACATCTTGTACGGCTCGTTCACGGCAGTCTCCGTCGTAGGGATCGTTCTGCTGATCAACCTGCGATCGGCGACCACCGGCACTCTCCAGTACACGCCCAAGATGGCCACCCACTCCACGGCGAATGTGCCCCGACTGAGCCACGTGCAGGCGTTGAGTGGGTTCTATTGGACTATTGTTAGACCTTCTTTTCGCCGCTTCCAGAATCGACGTTCCGGTTGGGCTTCTCGAAGCGGATGGTCCTCTTCATCTTCGTGTTTCTGTTCTCCGGGAGTGAGTTCTCTTGCGAACGTTCCACCCACTCACTCCTCTCTTCGTTTTCAGTGGAAGAAAGCTTCAATTCGGCCATCTTCTCGACGGTCATCGGCTTCACCACGCGGTTGGCCGAAAATCCGAAGCAAATCGTGGCGCTGAATTCGGTCGTCCAGGGGCTCGGGCAGGTGTCCGGTGAGCGCTCACTCGTTTGCTGCTTCCCTTTCTGCCGTCGACCAAAACAAACCGATTAGTCGTGGCTCTTACTCCGCACTTTTTATGGGCGTTTCGAAGAATCGAGGCGAATTTCGTCGAAACCGAATGCAAATCCCGCGCTTCCGCCAACCGCCCGCCGCTCTTTGATAGTGCTCGCTGCTTTCAGGATCCCTCTTGTTCGGCGTCTTCAAGAACAAGTTCTCGACGGTCGGCCGCGATCGGATCATCGTGATCGGAACGTTCATCCACGTGCTCACCTACGCGGCCGTCTTCCTCACGTTTCCCGCTGAGGCGCCGTTGCGGAGGACCGACAACATTGGGCACTTTCAACCTCAGTAGGTTGATCAGTGAGGGGATGAACGCAATGAGTGGTTTCAGAGTGTTCATTGCACTCACGTGTGGCTACTTCTTCGGCTTCTCGGACGCGTGTTGGAACACACAAGTGAGCGCTCGATAGAAGACATCGATTGTTGGAGTGGCCATTCAGATCACCTCATTCCTGATCTCGAAGTTCCCCGGGAAGAGTGCGGAGGCGTTCAGCCTCTTCAAGATCTTCCAGACGCTGACCACGTGCCTGATGTTTGTGGCTTCGGGATCGTTCGACCTGCGGCATCACACGATCCTCCTCTCCACTGGGGCGATCGTCGCCTGCTTCTGCTTCATCCTGGCCGAGCGCTTCTTCGACGACCCGCCCGTCCTCCCGTTCGAGGCGACCAGTTCGGAGTGCAAACTCCAGAGCTCGTGCAGCAGCGGCAACACGCTGCGGACGACGAGCATCGAGAGCGGCACCGTCGAATCGCCCTCCCTCCCGAACATCAAGCTCTACATTTAGCTTGACGACGAACACACTTGTTTCTACATCCGATACTCACTTCCTTCCACTCTTTAACGAGAAAAAAATAAACTTTAAATCGATAGTCGGTGGTCGGCTTCTCGTCGTTGCTCGTTCGTTTATTACTCGTTCACAGATGAGAAGTGTGGAAGGGAATACTCGGTATTCAACTCAAGAGGGTAGAAGGATCACTTGTGTTTCTTCTTCTTGTCTTTCGGCTTTCGGCGCGCCTCGCCGTCCTGCTCGTCGTCGTCCGCCTCGTCCTCCGCGCTCGTTCTAAAATTTCAGGCGTGAATCGAGTAAAACGGAACGCGGTGAAGACGTTTATGTGAACGAAGAGCGGACACAACGATAAATAGCAGTGAGGAGTGGAGAGGGTAGGAATTTTGTGCTTGGCAGCAGGGATTGCGCTTGTTTCGGAAAAAAGGACGAGGTTTTGCCGAAATGAACCGAGTGCGTTTCGATTGAACAAGCGGTGTGCAGCGGTCAGTCTGAGCGGTAAAGGACTGACGATTTGGGGAGCAGCTGGTTGCCGGTGGTGCGCGAGCGGTTGGTCGCCTCCTCGACGGCGCTGATCAAAGTGCCGCGGAAGGCGCCCTTCTCCATCTCCTAAAAAATAATAGTAAAAATAAAAACCTTGCATAGATGGCTTCTAAATATTAGAGAGAATGGATTTGACTTGCATGAATGCCGTAGACGGTTGAGCCGCCCGGTGACTGGACGGCCTCCTTGAGGATGGCGGGGTGTTCGCCCGTCTCCAGCACCATTTTGGCGGCGCCGAAGAACGTCATGGCGGAGAGCTTGATGGCGAGATCGCGCGGCAGGCCCTGCTTCACGCCGCCGTCCGCCAAGCCCTCGATCATTGCGAAGATCTGAAGAGAGCAAGAGTGGAATGAACCGGAAAGGGGGAGAACTCACGTAAGACGGACCGGAGCCACTCAAACCGGTGATCGGGTCGATGTAAATCTCCGGAACTTCGACCGCGTAGCCGACCGTCTTCAGGAGGTCCTCCACGAGGCCCGAGTCGCCGTCTTGACACGCGGCGCCCATCGAGTAGGCGGAGGCGCCCGCACTCACGACCGCCGGCGTGTTCGGCATCACGCGCACGACGCGCGTCTTCGTCGGCAGCAGCTGGAAGAACGAATGAAGAAGGGCGGAAAGGAGTTGAGGCTCACGGATTCGATGAATCGCAGCGAGATGCCAAGGGCGATCGAAACGAGCAGGTGATCTCGCCGAACGACCGGCGCGATCTCCGACGCCACTTTGGACACGTGGACGGGCTTCACGGCGATGAAGACGGCGTCCGATTGATGCGCGACCTCCACGTTGTCGTGGGTCGTGTTCACGCCGAGGGCCTGCAGAAAGTGAGGGGAAAGTAGAAGGAGGCGAAAACTCACTTTGATCTCGTCCAACAACTTCACGTCCGTCTTCGGGCAACTCGCGATGATCTTCGAGGGTTCGTAGCGGCCTGAACACACGAATGAGCGAGAGAAGCGGAGTGGAGTGACCGACCGGATTGAACGAGGCCGCGGGCCAACGCTTGGGCCATTTTGCCCGCTCCGATGAAGCCGATCCGCATTTCAAGAGAGCGAGTGGATTCACGAGTGAGAAGTCACTTGACGACGAGATCACTCGCTTTCTTCCCGTCTGACTGGTCGCCGCCGACGTGACCGGCGGTCGAACGAGCGGGGCGGCGGGCGGGTCGAAGCGATAAGTTTGATAATCGACGCTTCCTTCCACTCACTCGCCCACTCGCCGCCCATCGGCGGCGGGAAGATGGAGTGATTGTCCGCATTACAACCGAGCGTCCACTTTCGCGCGGGCGAGTGATCAAAAACGGAGATGATCGGCGGAAAGCACGCTTCTCTCCGTCGATAAGATGTTGATTTAACACCAGCATTGCTCGTGTTTAGAGTACCCGCAAGTTATTTTTGATCGAATCAGACAGTTTCGTCTATTTCTGGCTTGTTTTGCACCCTTCTCACCAACCACACAGTTCGTTAAAGGTAGTTTATTTCTTTAAGGTTCGAGTAGACGACAAGAAGGAACTAGTGGATTCTAAGAGGGAATAGAATTAAAGAAATAGTTATGTACAATCCGCTCCGAGATCACAAACAAACAGAAAAGGAAGGAAAGGGGCCTACAATCGAATGGAAGGGCGGGAGTGGTGGGGGCTTCTCGGTTTGGAAATGCGCCGTCTTTTGGTCGTCTGGACGGGAATTTGGAGCAAAATGGGACCAAAGAGTCCAGAAGACGGGCGGCGCATCACCAGTGCGGACATTCTCGTTTGTACCTTACGGGCTTCATTGCGGGAGATAATCGGCGGATGAACGGGGGCCAAAAGCAGACGATTGCTCCTTTTCGGGGCGCTTAACGGGGGTCGGGAGTGCGGCGGTTGGATTAGAAAACATTCCTGAGATTTCTACGGAAATCGTCCAATGAGAAAAGAGAACAAAAGCATTACTACAATCATTCAATCGATTAGCTGCTTGTTGTTTGTATGCAAAAGGCAAATGCGCGACGATCCTGGAGGACGAAGAAGAGCGGTCCGGCCGCTGCGGTCAATACGAAAGGAGGAGTCCACTCGCGAGAGAGCGGATGAGGTAATCGAGATTGTTGGTTACGAATCGTGTGGTCAATACGAAAGAAGAACGTTGCGATTACTTAAAGCTGCAATCAATTCCGCTACTAATAGAACAATTATGCCATGAGGTTCGTTATGCTTCGATTAACTGGAGGGCTGAGGTAAAACGGAGAACGAGAGGCTGCAAAAAGGAGTCAAAGAGGAAACCTCCGATCGGAGGAGAAAGTTCGCAGTTTCCGAGCAACAAAGCCGCGACTCCGATGCACGTCGTTTGTTGAAAGAACTCGTTGGAGGCGAGGCTCACTGCTCAAAAAGTGGGAACTTGCGGACGGCCGCCCAGTCGCTCAGGTGGTCTTCACGTATTTCGTGCGGCGAGTGACCGAGAGGACGCCGTTGCGTTCGGGCAGGTCCTCGGGCAGGAGGCCCACTTTCTCCATCTGCTCCCCGCAGGAAGTAGAGCGGGACAGCCGAGAGGATGGCCATGTAATGCGGGAAGAACTGCGCGAACGGGTAAACAGCCCAGCTGCCGTAGAGGTGCAGGAGGGCGATGATCACTTGCGTTATGATTCTTTGCTCGACGTAAGTCCGCTGCAAGCGAACAGTGAGCTCAGGAACGAGACGAATGAACGAACCTGGTGGTAGACAGAGAAGTTCGTAGCGAGCAGCGAGATGACGGCCGTGCCCAGTGCGTAGTAGCCGAACTCCGCAGTGAGCAGGCGGTGCAGGTAGTCCAGTTGAATGGAGTGGTCCACGACGTTCTTGTAGATGTAGTCGGCACTGGGGATCGAAGTGACGGCGTAGAGCAGAGAGACGATCGCGTCGGCCCAGAAGAGGTACTGCAGTCGAATGCTCGTGCGGCCGTCCACGTAGCGCTTCGTGAGCTGCACGAGGACGTCCACTTCGTCCGGATTCGTGGCTCGACTGGCATGTCCGAAGAACTCGTACGCCTCCACCAGGAAGTAGCTCAGGTCGAGGACGAAGGCGAACAGGAACCACTAGAGAGATCGATCTTGATTGAAAGAAAGGAATGCAAGGTACTCACCGGCCCGGCCAAGAACACTCCGCGCTCGTTGGTGGAGAGCGAGTAGTAGCCGAAGAATTCATTAGCGGCGATCAGACCGGCGGTGAGGGTCTTGGCGAGGGCGATCGGCGCCTCCTCGCGGTAACGCGTGTATTGGGTTTGATAGGCGTAGTACGCGAAGCCGATCTGCAATCACATCGCCCATCATTCACGTTCTTTCCCCGCTTTTATGCTCGAAAAGAAGGGCGGGGCCGAGACCGCTCCGTCCAACAAAGAGAAGGAAATGCAAGCGGAGATTAGCGGCCGTCCGGTCGCCAATTATCCCGCGGATTATGCGGACAGCAGGCGACGGGATTCCATCAAACGGCGGCTAATGGACCGCGGGGATTCGGCCGCCCTCAAAGGCGGAACTTGACTCCGCTCTTCGCCGAACATCCCCGTTCTTCGAACGAACGCCCGTAATCAACGATCATTCGACTTCCGCCCACCGCCTCATCCGATTTTCAACTTTAATCCGCAAAGAACGAGGCGGATATCCGCTCTTCGACCCCGACCGTTTCACCAGCTCTCGCCCTCCTTCGAACCAAAGGAAAGAACTGACCTGGAAGGCGCCCAAGAAGCGTTCGAGGAAGAGGTGAACGCTGTCCAACGAGCGGGTGACCTGAAAGAAGGACAAATGAGTTCATTAGACGACGGGTGTCGTGGAATGCGAGTGGGGTCGCTAGACAGACAGTTTGTATCGATCGTTGATGAGTCCAAACTACAAGCCCGCTATCCCACTTGTTCGCTTTTTCATTTACCTAGCTTACGGTAAAACCCGTAGGATGATTGGAAGAGAGCAACGAGACTAATCTCCTTGTCGTCCCTCTACTGTACCGCTTCATTCATCACTTAATTGAAGCAGACAATAAGCGGGGAGAAGCCTTTGCTTGGCGGAAACAATCAAGGTGGACGCCCAGCCCCGCGGGTTGTTTTGCGTGAAGATTAGTCGGGAGATTGCCTTCTTTTAGTCAAGAGACCGCTCTTTCTCAATTGAATCCTGTGCCACAAGCGGATTTAATTGGGCATGCGATTAATGAGCGCATTTCGAAAGAATCTTCTTTCTACGATACAGTCCGCTTTGCTTTCGAGCATTGAAACGAATGGAAGGTCGTTTTCGAATGACGAGAATTCCGGTCGGAAAGGCCACTCGCCCAAACAAAGCCGTGAATCGTTCGTTGTCGGCGGAATTGTTCGAAATCAAAGGCCTTTTGTTCCGAAATGCCCGCTTTTGTCCCCCAAAGTTGAACGAAAGCGGCAGTTTCTTTTGATCGGCGAGCAGTGGTGAACGAAGCGGAGTGCTCACCTTCGCGGCCAGCAGAGCGGACGGGGCGAGGATCAACAGGACGCCGTAGAGCGCGTGAAAGACGATGCGCGCGACCTTCTGGCGGTCATGCGGGACCACAGAAGCGACGAGCAGGGCCGTGAGCACGATATGGGGGAGGATGGTGAACTGGAGCCATTCGGGATGTGCTCGTGGACGCTCTCTTGCCACTTCTCCAGCTGTTTGAAGACCATCCTGGAGATCGCCGAGAAGCAGACGGTTGGCAGTCGGGGGAAGAAGGCGGCAGTCGAGTGCTGAAGCAAGCAGCGATTTTTGAAAAAGGAATCCAAATGCGGGCGCGGCACAAAAGGAGTCGAGCATTCCAGTGCTCGTTTCGAAAACAAAACACGCGCTCTCGGAGTGCTCCGAGCGGGTGGGTCGAAAACAACAACATTCTTCTTCCTTTCTCGTCGTTCTTTCGGCTCGCCTGGAAGAGCCTCGCTTGTCGTGACGGGCGGGCGAGGGCGGGAGTAAACACACAACAACAGAAAGAAGGAAAGCACGTGAGCGGGCGCTCATCCAGAAAAATGCGGCAGGAGGGAACGATCCGCTCGTTGCACGTCCGTCCTTTTCGAAGCGATTTACGAGCGGGAAACCGCCGCGTGTGGGCGGTATCTCCGCTCAGATCTGCGAGCTCTCGAGTCAATTAGCTCGCCTTAATTAAACGAAGATTAGCCGATCAGATGGAATCGGAGATAAGCGAGGAGACGAGCGGGAAATCGACGGCTTCGGATGACCGCCGAACGCAAATTGCGGCCGGAAGATCCGCTTTCCACGGAGGAGCGGTGGGGATCGAGTGATCGAACAAAGGCGATCGATCTCCCGGCCATCAACCGCCGAACTGCCCACCGGGTGCCCTCCGAGCGGCGGTCGCCTCCCGCACTGCCCGGCGAATGCGGCGGCCATTCGGAAGTCACGAGATCGCCCGAGCAATACGCGCGAGCCGGCGAGCGAGCGGAGCGTACTAGCGAACGCAAAACGCGAGCACAAAGGCGAGCGACCGGAAATTCGGGCGAGCGAGCGGCGTCGCGTCGCCCACTCATCCGCCAGGCGCGTCAGCTGACCGGCAAGAACGCAGCGGGAGGGGGCGGCTCGGCCGGCCGGTCAGTCGGGATTGAGCGGCGCCGAGCGAACAACAAGACGAGAAGAAGGCGGAGGGCTGCGCGGGTCGAGTGGGCGGGCGGCGCAAATGTTTCCGATGGATGCGGCCGGTCGGCCTTGGCTCCGCTCTGCTCCCGCGTGCCCAATTGGCGAGGCGGCGAGCGAAAGAAAACAAACGACCTCGACGCACGACTCCGCAATTTTGGCGCGCCGATCACGTGCCGAAATGGACGGCCGGCCGGCATCGACGAGCCTTGACGGCCGAATCGCTCGCTCGTCGACCAAAACGCTTCGACTGTCAACTCGGATCGATCGTCGAACAAATTGGCGTATCGTTCGTGATCAAGCCACAGATCAAAGCGAAGTTCGTCGACTTCGCAGCGCGCGAACGGAAGCGATCGGCAGTAAATTGGATGCGGGTGGTGAGTGCGGAGCGTAAACAACGAGGTCGACCCGCCGATCCTCCAAATTGCCGCCCGCTCGCTCGTGTGTTCGCGTGAATCTTCGAACTCGCCGCTGCCTCGGGCCGGCCGCTCCGATCGGACGGCAGGAAGGAAAACAAGTGCGAAGAACGACGTGGAACGTAAACAAAAGAAGAAAGGCGGCCGACATCCCCGCATCTTGAGGGCTTTCGGCACAAAGAAGCGAAAAGGAGGAACAATCTTCTTCGGGCCGTCCGTCTTGCCGTTTCGAACAACTCGGACGTCCGTCGGGAACTCGGAAGACGGCCGGCAGTGCGGGAATAAGCGGGGGGCTTGCGAGCGTGTTCCCGACGCCATCAAGAAGATTGCTGCTCGTTGGGCCGAGTGCCCACCTGCCCTCGACTCCCACCCGTCCCGCTCTCCGTTGACCTCGTGCCCGGCGAGTGGTCAAGAGTGTTCGTTTGCCCTCGCGCCCGGACGGCCGAATGGCGAGTGCCGGGCCCAACTGGCCGCCGCCGAATGCAAATAGCCGCCGCCCGCCCGGCCGAGTGCAAAGACGAACGCGCGGCGGATTCGCGCGCTCGCCGATCGGCCGCGGCCGGCCGAACAAACGGAGCAGAAGAAAGGCGAGGGAGCGGCCGGGCAGGCCGAGATTAACGCCCTCCTTTTCGCCCTCCTTCCTTTGCTGCTCGGCGGATACAAACGAAAGCCGTTCGTCCGCGAGGTCCAAACGCAAGATGCCGCTCGCCTTTTCGGCTTCGGAACGCCGCCAGTCGGCATTCTTCAATGGAAGTCAACACATGTGATGCCAACAAACTCCCAGCATTGTGGATCGCAAGTGTTCCCTTCCGCCGTCTTGTTTCTTCTTGCTTGTACCGAGCGACCGCCGCTTTGCTTTTCGCTTGCAATTTGCATCTCGAATGTGTGCGGACAGCAGACGGCCGCAATTGCCGGCGAGCGGACGGGCGGGCGTTGAGGCGGAAGGCGGCGCGGGTGGACGGGAAATGATTTACGAGAGCGAACACGAGGTCTTCGGCCCAACGACGGCAGCAGATGATCGCTTTACGATCGCCGTGAGTCAATCCATCGGGCGAGGGGATCTCATCGGCCGTCTGCTGCCTGTGAATCAACCGTTTCTTCTCGCTACTTCCGGCAGATGACGAACGATCTCCGTGCAGCTCGTGTGTTCACTCGTTCTGCAGACGAATTCGTGATAAAGGCGGCGGGTCCCCGCAGACCGCGGCGAAGTGATGAACGAGCGGCCTTCCCTGCTGCGGTCCGTTTAGTCGGGCCCTTTCCCGTCGATTGAATTTCCGCCGCTCGTTGTGCAATCGGACACCCACCCGGTTGATTTCGTTGGGGGCACGAGCCAAAGATTAAAGTCGAAGCGGCGATCAATTGGAGCGTCGTAAACAAACGGAAATCAACGGACTGCCGCCTTCCGTCCGTCCGCTTTCTCAACACGACGGCCTTCGAAAATCCGCCGGGAATTCCGCGTGATCTTCGATCGGCTCGTCCGGTCGGTCGGTCGGTCGGTCGGCCCTCCGCTTTCGCCATCTTCGAGATCCGCCCCGTGAGTCATTGGGGCCGCCTGATGGGAGGTCGCCGGCATAAACAAGCCAGCTGAGGGGGGAGGAGGAGTCAACCGGCCGGCCGCCCATCTCTTCGTCGAATAAAAAAGAACGAAGTCCGGCGAATGGCGCGGCTGTTTGTCGTCGCCCTTCCGCCTGCCCGCCCGTCCGATGGGCCGTGGGAATAAAACGCGGAGATCGGCGAGTCCCGCGAGCGGCGGCGTGTTCGTTTTGCTCCCGACTGCCTGTCGCCGCCCTGCCGATCGACCGCTCGATCGAGTGGGTGAATCACTCACGTGTTTTGCGAACTCCCGCGTTTTGTTCCGCTCGCGCACTCCTGCCGCCGCCCCACCGAACGCCGCTTTCCGCTCTCGTGAATCACTCCCCTCCAAAATATTGACTTTTAATTGAACTTTTTGTCGTGTTTCTAGTGAACTAAAGGCAGTTCTTCATCCTCCGCTTCTTTCAGATCCGAAAGAACAAAATGAACCGAATTTCGCTGAGTTTGGCCCTCTTCTCGGTCCTCTTCGCCCTCTCCCAAGGTTTGTTTGTCGGCTGAAAGCGATCATTGATCGTTTTTTTGTTCAGCCACCGTCTTCCGGTGCCTGGACGATTCATGCCTTTGTGATACCGACGAGGAGCTGATCTCCTGCCACAACAACGCCACCCGCACGACGATCCCGCTGCCGCCGAAGCGACTCCGCGGCTTCGTCGTGCTCGGCATCTCCAAGAACGACATCCGCACGCTGCCCGAAGAGAGCGTCCTGAAGGAGAAGTTCCCCGACCTTCAAGGAGTGAGTGGCGGCACAGAAGAGCACGAGTGATCGTTGAGTTCAGATCGATGTGATCGGAAACCCGAACTTCGACTGCGATCAAGTGGCCGAGTACAAGCGCATCCACATCCTCACCTCCAACTGCGGCAATGACACCAAGGAATACCCGAACATCGAGGTCTTCATGCCGACGACCGAAGTGAACGTGAGTGTCTTCTTTCGAATGATTCAATCGCTCTTGCTGCTTGCAGGACACCGAGTGCGATGCGATCTGCCAGGCGAAGAAGCACGCCGAGACGGCCCACGAGTACATGAAGGAGCTGTGGGCGAAGGTGCTGGAGAAGATCGAGGAGATCCGCCAGCACGAGTTCGTCAAGGAGGTCGAGTCGTCGGTCAAGGGCGTCGCCAACGACGTCTACGGTAGAGTGAACTCGTTTGTCATTACTTTAAGTCCCGTTTAGACTGGTTGCGGCACCACACGAAGTAAGCGGCCCCTGTTGCTCCCCTACGACCTCCTCGTCTTCGTTTGTACAGCCTTCAATCGTACGGAAGCCGCTTTAACCCCCACCTCCTAATTATCTCAGTTCTATGAGCGCATTTCGGATTGAAATGAGTGAAGTAAAGCGATTATTTTTGATGAGAAAACGGCGTTTATTCTCGTGAATCAGTGGTCGAAAGAAAAGCTTGAACTAGCCGAAGCGCGTGAACAGCAGTTTGAGCTTCTTGAAACGCGAGGGCTTCACGTTCTCTTCGAGCACGACCGGCTGCTGGTACTGCGGCTGCGTTTGGAGGTTGGAGAGCGAGGGAACCTTCTCCAGAGCGCCCCAGTTGTCGTTCTCCACGTCCGACCAGATGTCGTCGCGCTTGTTCTTGTCGTCGCACCACTGCAACATAGGGGATGAGGGAACGGAACGGAGCACCCACCGAGACGGAAGAGCGGGCCTGACGGGGCGTGCTGGCCGCCCGCCGCACGAAGATCCCCTTTTTGGCGGCCACTCGCGTCTTGTCCGTCTTCCGCCGCATCGCCTCGGTCCGGCCGATGATCGTCGCGTCCATCCGCATCGGAGGGTTCAAGTCGCACTCCGCATTCGCTCCCATCACTTGGCTGAACGAAAAGCGAGTGAGTAAAGCCGAAAAGGAAGTGGGAGACTCGCCGAACGGCGTTCAAACTCTTCTCGGTCATCGGCCGCATCACGACGATCGAGACGGACTGCTTGCTGCGGGTCGCCTCAAGGAGGTGTCCGCGGCACTCGTCCGTGTTCTTCACGGGCACCCCGTCCACGTCCAGCAGCACGTCGCCCACCTCGAAGATGCCCGAAGCTGCAAGAGCGATTAGTAAGGGGAGGAGAGGAAAGGAGATCACCCAGACTGTCCTCGTCAACACGCAGCATCACGACCATGTCCTGGCCCGCCTTCACGCCGAGCCCCAGCTTCGCCCCCGGTCGGAAGTGGAGGTAGGCGGTGAAGTAGCGGTCGCCCTACAACATGCACGAGAGATGAGTGAAAGAAGGGAAGGACTGACCGCATTCAGGTTGATGTTCAGCCGCTTCATCCGATTGTCGGTGATCGGCTTCGTGGTGATCGGGCGGTCGATCACCAGCTGTACGGCCTTCTTCGCCTTGCGGAACGTCTCATGGAAGGCCTCCGGGGTCTTGAGCTGAACAGCGGGGAGTGATGAGGAAGGAGAGGGGAGGACTTGCCTCCAGAGTGCCCATCGATCGGAGGACGTCGCCCCCCCGCAGTTTGCTGGCGACCGGCGATCGGGGGTCCACCTGCAGGACGATCATTTGCGGCGAGATCTTCAGGCCCAACTGAAAAAGAGGTGTGAGAGTTGGGAGGATGAAAGCGGGGAACTCACATCCTTCTTCGTGTAGTTCAGGTCGAGGAAAATCCGCTGGTAGGGCGGTCCGGCTGCCAACTCGCGTTTCAACTGCTGCTTCAGCAGGTTTTTCGCCGAGCCCTTGCGACGGGAGGAGCGCTCGTGGTCCATCGCGGTCTTCGCGTCGACGGCCGGCGGTCCCTCCTCCACGATTTGTCGAGCAGCCCGATGCGCTTGCGGCGGCGTCGTTTCTGCTTTTGCGTGCGCGTCTGGCGCGACGTCTTGCTCTCGCGCTGCCGCACGGACTGCTGCGCAGTGGCCAGGCGGGCGGCGAAGTCGGCGGGCGCGGGACTCGCCGCAGGGCTGGGCAACGGCGAGGTTTCGGGCGTTGCGGGCGGCGTCGCGGTGGGCGTCAGCATCACCGTTTGTGCTGCAAGGCGAGTGAACGGAGAAGGGGTGGGCGCTCACCGAGCAGCTGCTCGAGGGCCGCCGCGCCCGGGTCGACGATCGCCTCCTGGCCGGGCGGCGTCGGGAAGGGGACGGAATCGACGGGCGTGGTGGGCGGCAGGAAGGCGGTGGTCGGCATCACGGACAGGACCGACTTCTCCACCGGGTTTTTCAGCTTCGGCTCTTCGTTCCCGTTCGTCCCGTCCGCGGGCGGCTGGAGGTCCTTCGGCTTCTCGTTCGTCTCTTCGTTCGGCTTCTGACCGTCCGTTCCGTCCATCGCGATCCGCCCGTCTGCTCGAAGTGATCCGAAAGTGAATGACTGAGGGTAACGGACTGGCATTGGTTCGTTCCTTCCTGCGGTGTTCATCCAAATTTTTCCGATCGGTCGTCGCAGTAGGCAAATCGTCCGTCACTTTGTTCCGCTTGATTACAACGCCCGTGCCGCCAATTTCGCAATCAAAAGCACCGTTTATTGACCAGCAAGCAACAAACAAATCACATGGCCAACGGCCATCCTCCTTTACGGCGGGCGTGCTCGGCGCACACGTGGCTGACGGCCAGCAGGAGGGCGGTCAAGCTGAAAGCGGCCGATGGATGAGAGAGAAGACCGAAGGAGCTCACATCAAACCCAGAACGCAAAGCAGAACGAAGTCGTGAAAGTCGCGGTAGTTGCGGTCTTCGTAGTCGTCCTGATCGATTTGATCCAACAGCTGCCAGCGGAGGTGTTTGCCCGCGTCCACGTTCCGCTCGGGGTGGAAAGCCGAGTCGCTGACCGCCGGCCTCTCGGTGGAGGTCGGCAGTTCGAGCTCGCCGACGTCCACTGCGTCTTCTTCCTTCTAAGCGAACAGGCAGGTGAGAAAGAAGGAAGAAACCAACCTCCAACGGCGCCCCAGCGACCAACGCAACGACGAGCAGCAGCAAGACAAACCGCATTCTCCCGACTTCGACGTTCGAAATGAAGCTCCGACTTTCCCTTGACCCTCTTCCATCCCGTTCATTCGTTTATGCTGGAACTGCTGGCAACGATGGAAACAAGTGAAAAGCGACGGAAACAGAACGGAAAATCTCGAAGAACATCCGATGAATCCCTCTACTCGTGGTAGACCGTGTGAAGAAGGACGCCAAGGAGATTCAGTTGGATCATCGTGCTCGCGCCGTCCAACAGCCGCTGTTCGCACTCCTGAACAGCCGAGAATCAATGGAAGACGAAGAGAAGGGAGGACTCACCGCAATCATCATCAAGACCTTCGCCTTCTGCAGCCCGTTCAGGTCGGCCTCCGCCACCACGTGCGGCGCGAGTTGGCGGAGGAATTGGGTGGCGGAGAAGCCGGAGAGCGCGAATTCCTCCACCTCGGCCTCGACCACCTCGAGCTTCTGCTCCCGACTGGCGGCCATGAAGCGGACGATCAGGTAGTCGTCGATCTGCCCGCAGCTCTCGGCCACCTCCTCCCAGTCGATGCGCGTGCAGCCGAGGCTCAACGACTGGAGGCGCGTGATGGACTTGCGGAGGTCGCCGTCGGAGAACTTGACGAGACTGTCCAGCGCCTCCTCCGTTACGTTCAGCTTCTCCTCCTCGCAGATGAACTGCAGTCTGAATTCGATGGATCAGGAGAGAAAGGAAGAAGACAACTAGCCGTTCCAACTGCGCCTCCGCGGGCAGCGGCTTGAAGCGGAACTTGACGCAGCGCGAGGCCAACGGCGCAATGATGCGCGAGACGTAGTTGCAGAGCAGGAAGAAGCGGGTGGTGCGCGTCTCCGTCTCCATGATCCGCCGCAACGCCATCTGGGCGGCGGTGGTCATCGCGTCCGCCTCGTCGAGGATCACGACCTTCACGCTGGCCGCACACTTCTTCGTGGCCGTCGTCCGCACCATCTGCTGCGCGAACGTCTTGATCTTAACGAAGAGGGTGCACGAGAGTAATAACAGACGAGAGGACTCACTCGAGTGCGCACGACGTTGATCCCCCGCTCGTCCGACGCGTTCAGCTCCAGCACGCGGTCGTGCTACGCGTCCGAGTCGGAGAAGAGCTGCTTGCAAATCGCCACAGCGGAGGTCGTCTTGCCCGTGCCGGGCGGCCCGTAGAAGAGCATGTGCGGGAGCTGCAATCCGTTGACTCGACATAAGGAAAAGAGGAAACTCACGTCCACTCCGTTCAGACAGTTCTTGAGAGCGGCCACTACTTCCGTCTGGTACGCGATCTCCTCCACTTTGGACGGGCGGCTGCAAACAAGCGGCCGAATTCAATCAACATCAAAAAGAACTCACTATTTCTCGACCCACGGCGCGTTCGGCTTCGATTTCGCCTTCGGCCGAGCGACAGGCGGGCCGCCGAAGATCGGGGCCAATTGATCCGTTTTGGCCATCGTGCGAAGAAGGACGAGGAATTAGAACGACGAGGGAGTAGCCGGTCGACTGCGCACAGCGAGTGGCGGCGTTCGAACGAAAACGCGCGCCAACGGAGTGCTCTTCCGATTGATTTTAGGCAGCAAGTGATCTTTCCACTGGTTTCTTGCGACCGTTGTAACGGATTGTTTTGTATGAGCTCCGCGTTGACTAAACCGTTTATTCCACTACCGCACGTTGCAATCGGGCCAAAAAAAGGCCGAAAACGGAGAAGAAAGCGAGTTGAACGGAATGGACACTTCAAGCTTGCTTGTTGACTAGATTTTGACTAAATGTATTTTAATGCTCTTGGGCGGAGAAAAGGCGGGGTTGAGTGAATGTGGACAATCAGGAGGCGAAACAGTCGAAAGAAGAGAAGAAGGTTGGCCGTCGCCCTTGCCGTCGATGCGTAACTTTGCCAAAGAACGGGCGAAAGACAAATGCGGGTGCCGAAGTGCGGAAAGCGAGTCGTAATTCGTGGCCGCCTTCCCAAACGACGCGCTCGTTCGGACACTTGGCGAGAAATTGCAAGAAACTCTTAACGCAGAATGTCGGTTACTCGTGCGATGTGTTCTTTGCCTAAATAAAACTAAGCAATGAATAACTGCGTACAAACGAGATGATGTACGGTAGATTGATACACTTAACTTGGATCTCTGAGGGATTGCTCGTATCTATTCAGTGCTCTCTTGCATTGCTCAACGCGTCATGCGCAAGTTGGGAAGCGAGTAGCGCGGATTTCGAAACAAAGGTCGCAGAAAACAATGCGAATACCGCTCGCAGCCAATGCCTCCTTTCGCACAGGCCGCAAAAGCGGGTCACTAGGAGGTTTTTCGGCGTTTTCGATCGCCCGCCGCTCGATTTTTCCCTTTTACTATGCAGCCAGCGTTGTTTAGAGGGCTGCCCGGCACGGCGCGGTTCGCTGCTGGATGCGAGCGAGCGCGTGTTTTTCTTGTTCTAAAGGGGTAGTTTTGGATGGGCCTGTGAAGGAGGAGGGCTTTCTTCAATCTTGGCTTCCCTCATTTCACTTGGGCCAAAATCTACGTGCTTTGTTCATTGCCAATTGCATCAGTGGGAAAACGCGTCGTGCTGAATCAGTTCTTATCGTCGGCACATTCCATTCGATCGATTACGAAAACATTGTCTCTAAATGTGCAATCCTTACGACCTTCAGGTACGGCATGCAGTCCGACAGTTTGCGGGGCGACAAGCGAAAGCAGAGGGCTCTAGCAGATCGAGAAACCGCAGCCGAAAATGAAAGCGAACGTTCGAAGGGCGGTGATGATCCACGTGCTGAAACCGGACGGCGGTAAGCGAGCGGTGCAGCTTAGCACGAAAGATTCGCGGCTGTACGACTACGCACATTGCGGACGTTCTTCTGCTTGCCGCGCCTTCTCGTTGGTCTCTTCACTCCAAACGAAAACAGGACGAATCCACTTTACCAAGCCTTGTTTTGAACACGCCTTTCTACCTCACTCGGTCAGGCACGTCGATATTTTGGAGTGCGCGTCCAGCCGTCCACGTTGGCTACGCCTGACAGAAAGAGAACAGATGTCGTTCGAATCGTTGAAGCGGCTTCTGCAGCTGCTCGGATGGAAATCCGCCATTTAAAGCTGCGCGTTCGCTTTCGGGAGCCACGCTTGACGATTCGAATCCTCCGCCATTGGACCGGAGTTCTGTCACAACTGAACGGTGAGCTTTCCTTCATTCCACGCCTATTCGTTCGTTGCCCGTTCAGAAATGCCGCAATTGGAGTCGGTCGAAGTCGATGCGTCGCTTCAGTCAGAGGCGGCGTGGATTGTGCACATCTGCGAGACTTCCTTCGCCCATTGTTACGCGCTTCTCCTCGAATAGCTACTTTTATGCTGTCATGAGGAACGATCCACAACTCCCGCTCCTTCGAAACATTCAATTGTACCAGTTCGGCGGTACGGGCTAGATTGTATGTTATTCTTTTAATTCAATGTCTATTGGTTGTTTTCTTAGGTCTCTGCTCGAATCTTTGGCATGCGAGCTCGGGTGATCGAAGTTGAGAAAGTTGTGTTCCGCAGCTCGCCGCCAACCGACCGTAAACAAGGGAGGTTTCAAAACAAAAATGACTCTTCTTTAGCTTCAAACAGAACGAGGTCGTCGAGAAAGTGGTCGTCGATCTTCGCCAAGTGAATCCTCGCGACCCGAATTACGAGATTTTGTACGTCGGTTCGTCAGAAGCCGCTGTCTGCCAGTTTCGCACGGCTTTCGCGAACCTTCGCTCGTTGAACGACTCTTTCCGACTGCAAATCGTCCTTCCAGTCATTGAGTTCACCGTCGTAAGCGAAGTCTTTTGCTCACCGATCTATGAAACGAGTTTTCAGTACGAACAATGCAGATCTCTTCGGCTCTGAATTGTTGGCTGCGGCAATCGTTGATGGTGGCCGCCTGGATACAAGAAGCAGGAGTCGTGCGTGCAGAAGCGCGGACGAAAATCCGGCTGCGAACCCTCACAGAAAGCTGGCATGTTCCATCCTTTCTTGATTGCTTACCTTTTGTTGCGCATTCAGGGGGAGTACAACGAAGCGTTGTCGTCGATGGCTCGCTTCTTCGACAAACAAACGGGTTGGACGTACCTGACCGAATGCGTCGAAACGATCCTGCGAATGCACCCGCAAATTGTGACCGGGAGCGCACGGGTGTTTGGTTGAAGCGATTCGGCAATGTAGAAGTGCGTTTTATTTTTGCTCACTATCGGTGCTGGTGAATAAATGTGTGTCGCGCTTGAGGCGAAGATGACCGTGAATGAAGACGGCCATTCGGACCGTTCGGAAAATCGCAAGAGTCAAGCAGAGTTCGCAAGCGAAAGATAGTTTGTTGTGAACAACAACCGAGGATACGATAAAGGATTCAACGGTCGGCGGCGGCATCCTTGAGCTTCTTGAGGAGCGTGGCGTTTTGGACCAAATCGAGCGGCGACTTCTCCGTCTTGTTCTGCCGGTTGACGTCCGCCCGTGGCGCGCGAGGAAGATGGCGGCGCTCTCGTGCAGGTCCTCGACGGCCAGACGGGCGGCGTTTTGCCTTGGCGGTCGGCAGATCAACGCGAATGCCCGGTTGGGCGCAAGCAACTGGAGGACCTCCATGTGCCCTGGGAGGCCGCCCGGTGGAGCAGCGGGCCGCGTCCCGACTTGTCGCCCACGTTCACCTCCGCCCCGTTCTCCAGCAGGAGTTTCGTGATCTTCGCGTTGTTCTCGAGCAGGCGTAGTGCAGCGATACTGTCCGTTGTTGTTCCTGAACGACGAGGAAAATCAACAAGCTACAGAGAACTCACTGGTGGTTCACGTCGCACTCCGTTTGGGTGAGCAGAAAGCGGGCGACGTCGAAGCGGCCGGCCAACGCGGAGATCATCAGCGGAGTCCAGCCTGCAAGAAGGAGGTGGAATGGACGAGCGGAAGGCGGACTCACCCGCATCGTCGCCCTTGGCCGCCAACTCGGGCTCCTGCGAAATGGCGAGCTCGACGAACGGCAGCAGCCGCCCGTGGCCGCCCAGTGGATCGGCAGCCGGCCGCTCTCGTCCTGGACGCGCATCAAGGCGGCATTCTTCTCTTGTCCCCGCTGGCGATCATTCTCGCATTTTGCAGACGGTGAACACTCATGATGAAGGCCGAATCAAGACGATTGGTTTATTCTAATCAAATAA
>JAMPIO010000288.1:0-107777 GCA_024699865.1 Aphelenchoides fujianensis
CTCTGCCGTGAGGCGGTGTGAAGTGAACAAACGAGCGAGCGAGTGGTGGGGCAGAAAGAGGAGAGAAAGGCCGCTTTGAGGATTTGAGTGGAGTTTCTGGACGACCTCGCGAATCGCTGCCGGTTATTTTAGAGAATGAGAACGAAGTCGGCTGCAGATCACGTGGCTCCGTCCCTGTTCTCCCTTCACTATTGGATTAAAAGCGAACAGACTGTCTAATCGCGCAGTTTCGTTCGTTTCGCTCCACAAAAAAGCAAGCTCCTCTTTACGCTTCGCTCGCCGTACGATTGTGAGTCCCGCTGCAAGAGCAGGACGTTCCAAAATTTCTTTCCAGACCACACGACGGGGTCGGAGTCGAATACAAACCTCAAACTTGGGTTAAAAAACCGAAGAAATCGGCGGGCGACGGGCACTCGTGCAGGCGAGCGGGCGGGCGGTCGACGAGAAGAAGGGGGTTGGGCGCTCCCGCCTTGCTCGTTGGCGCGTCTCCGCCGATCGCGCGCTCTCTTCCGCCGCTCGTTTGTTCGGTTGGCGAGTGGCTGCGGTCTTTGCTGACCCTACCGCCTCCCAGAACGCTTTCTCTGTTGCAGTTGCGCAAACTTGAGGTCAGCGAGGACAGCGATGCAAGGTGTGAACCACTGCTTGAGTAGGAGGAAGAGAGGGGATCAAGCGACTTTTCTGTCAGTTGTTTAATCATGTTCGAGGGAAGGAGGCCGCGTTGTTTTGCTTCTTTTTGCGAGGGGTTTTCTTTCCACCCACTCAAAACAATTGTTTGCAGTTTGTTAGGAATGGCCTCTGCTCCGAAAATTCCCCGCTTGGACGTCCCGACGACCAGACGGCCCCCTCGTTTGAGTGTAAAGGCCTTTTTCATCACTTACCACTACGTGGCCACCGACGAGGAGCGCGACGATTGGGAACCGGAATGGATTCGCTTGCTGCTTGTTTCGCGGCGATGCGTGACGGCGTTCTTCACTGCGGACCTCTTGGGTCCCGTTCGCATCACGATCGAGTCTGCAGACAGCTTCAGTTTTGGCCGTGGGAGAAGTGTCATGACCGCGCTTGATCCCGGCTTGGTTGAACTCTTGCTGCGGTCCACCCACACATTGCGCACGATCGAGATTCATTAAGAGCATTGGTGGAAGGCCGCGTTGAGCGGCGAGTTCATCGAGAACTGGATGCCAGTGGCGGCGGCATTAAATGGTGGGTATTCCTGCTTAAACCTTTACTTTCTGTTCGATTCAGCTCACAGTTCGTTGAAATCAATTCGACTGGCCGCCCATAAATTGGAAAAAGAAGAGCGTCAAATCACGCGTCTTGTTCTTGACACGCTCCCGCAGAAGATCACGAGCGTCAAAGTGAACTGCTTGAAGCATTCGCTGCCCACTCTCCTCTTGAAACAGAACCAATCCCTGCCTTGTGAGTCGTGCGAAGTGGTTCGGGGAGACGGAGAGAACAATCGTAAGCATTTTATCAATCTTCCACCCTATTTTTAACTGTTAAGATCACGCCCACTTGCTTCGCCTGAAATGCCGTCGGTTCTCGTTCGGCAGCAGCTGGTCTGATAGTTTGGAGCTGCACGAACTGGCCGCTTGGGGACCTTTCGAACGAAACGAGCACGTGCAGGAGGTGCGCGTGTGGTCCGACGATTGGTACGGCGAGCTGGATCATCCCGCTCTTGCCCAATTGCGCGCAATCAACGACCGTTTCAAACTCGTCGTCAATCTGCAACGGGATCTCGAAAGACAAGTGAGTTCGCCGTGTCATTCCGAGCATAATTGGGTTTAGGAAGTGACCAGCGCGGTGCGTGAAATGTCCGGCATTCTGTACGACCAGCGTGTGACGGCGCTTCGCGCCGTCCCCAGCTGAGGGTGTCGTTAGGCTGGTGCGTATCGAATGCTTGTGTCGACTTGTTTGACGAACCACGTTTTCATTGTAACGGGAGAACGCTGAGTCGCGCTTCACAAACGTTGTTGTTTGATTAAAACTCGACGAAGAGTCAGTTTGTGAACAAAAGCAGCCGGCAAACTGCACTCTCCTCTTACGAAGCCAAAAAAACGGATACGGGCAGCGGAAACCGTTTGCAAGTGCCGTCTTCGAGCACGCAAACGCGCACAACGCTGTCCGCGGTGCGCAAACAATGCGAAATAGTTCGTTCTAGGGCCACCAAGCGGGAAGAAGTGAATATCGGTTGTCCAAGCAAAGGAACCGACCGCAAAGCTCGAATGCAGAACCCCATCAGGGAATGCTTCATTACTTCTCGACAATCACGCGTTTGAAAAAACTGAAACGGTGAAAAGGACCGACACTACGTGCTCGACATTTCTGCCAAGTTTCAGAGTGGTCCGTCCACGCATGCCCGACCCCGCCCGCTTTTTGTGCAATATCACGGGGTCGGTTCGCGTAAGCCGCAGGGGCCAAGCGGGCCAAAAACGACAACAAAATGCACGCCATTAGAAAGGCCAGATTCTGCGTTTTCGAATGAGCCTACATTCATGCCAACACGTTCAGAATGCAAAAGGAACAGCGAGGTTGAAATTTGCCGAAATTTCCAAACCGACACAAAATCTTAGGTCCATGAGCCTGAGATCCTGGCAACTTTTCATGACCCAAAAGCGAGTTCAAAAGACTCGCCGAACCGTCCTCGAGGGAGGATCTTTTTTGTTTGTCGAATAAAATTCTGGTCGGCGCGAACGGCGCCTCCGAGTGTGGACCTCTTTAATTTTCCGCCCCGACCTTCCGACTTTGGGCAAATTTTTTTTTTTTAGGAGCAAATTTAGTCCACACTCAGCGGATTCCCGCGGTGGAGCAACTGCCGGAGCCGTTGCGAGATTGGCTACTACACCCAGCCGAAGCTTGCGGTCGCCGAGCCGCGTGGGCGAGTGGGGCGCGGTGGGACCCGAACCAGCAAGCGGCGCCAACCCGACGGGAAGTCCGACCGCCTACCAGCTGAGCCACCACCGGCCTGACTTTGGGCGATCACAACTTTCTTCGACGACGTTTCCTGATGACGCGGCCAACTGATGAAATGTTCTCCGTTTCAAGGCGCATCTTTTCTTTCACAAGGCGGGTGGTTTCCGCCGGGCGCGAAAAACGGTACGGCGCGGAACGTCGGCACGAAACGTTGAACGTGTCCGCCGCCGGTCGAAATGCGCATTTTCGGACTTCGCGCATGCAACTTCCTCTAGCCAGAAAAAATTTCAGCTCGATAGGTCAAACGGCTAAAAAGTTGAGAGTGCGTTTGGGACGAACAAACGACCCGGTTTTCCGCCTTACGGGGGGACCTGAGCGGCTACATCGAGGTTGTGAAATCGGCGGGATTTAGTCAACGGAAGGACCTGGAGCTGCGCGTTCAAATACACGAGCGGGTACGCCCTTTCCACTCGCTTCTAACTCCATATTTTCTTCTAGAAAGAGAACTTTCCGGCATACGTGAGTGGGATGCATGAGCTGGGCATCAAATCCGCTGGAAAGGACGAGTACAAGCGCTCGCTTTACTTCGGCACTCTGGACTTCATTCCCGTCTTCTACACACTTGTTGCACTCCGCAATTGATTTGTCGTTTTGTAACTGCAATGTCTGTTGATTTGTCGTTTTTTTGTCTGTGTGAATAAACTTTTGTAGCCCGTCTTGTGCCCTCGAAGAACGACAACTCGTCAGAAATAGGAAATTCGGCAGCAGTGTTTGCGGTTGGCGCACGTTACCAAAAAACACGCGAGCAACTGATTTGATGGAAAATGACTTCCTATTCAGTTTATTGCCGCGTAAAAAAGCTACAACGGTTCAAGTAGACGAAGCAACTACGAATTCATGAAAGGCGAGCCTGCACTTTCTGCTTGATTGGTCGTCCGTCGACGGGACACGTCTGGAGATCACAGCACGGTGCTTCGGAGCAAACCACGAGGTGAACACACGGGAGGAAGAGCAACTGGCGGGGTCGCTGCTTGCAGACGATGCACAAATTCGTAGAGTCCGCTTCTGCTTCTCGGTTTTCGGCCAAGCGGGGTTGTGCCGCTGCACGCGTAGAAGGCGAAGGAGGAGGCGGCCGAGGCGGTGCGGGAGGAGGCGGGCGGGGAGGGGCGGGAGAACGTTGCTGATTCCAAGGGTTGCGAAACGAGCGGATGAATTCGGCAGCCGCCAGTTGTGCCGCCGCCTGATCGTCGCGCGTGGCCTTCAAGCACACGATCCGGTGGCCGAGTTGCGCCCGTTCGGCCTCCAGCTCGCACAAATCGCACATTTTGTGCGGCTGCACGCTCGTCAAGTGGTAGGAGACGAAGCGGAAGTCGCCCAGACCGGGCGCTTCTCGCCGCACGAGTTCGAGCACGTCCCCGTTCTTGACTCCGTAATCGGCCAGCGATTTCATGTCGTTCTGCAGTGGACGTTCTAAACGATTCACCTTTCGACTTGTTGAATGGCGTGCTCTCACCGTTATAGTACAAACACATGTAGTGATTTGAAGCTTCGGTCAAATTCGCGAGACGAAATTTGAAAACGAAGAGCGGCTCGTCGGCTTTTGCCCCAACGGTGGTCGTTACGCCCGCAATGAGCCGATCGGTGACGTGAACGCAAAAGTCGGTGGGCTCCGTCGACTTCAATTCGGTCATCTTCTTTTCCAACGAACGCAGAAGTTTGAGGCGTTGCCGGAGGTCGTCGCAACCCCGAAGGATCTCCACTTCCAGGTCGTGCATCTTCTTGTCCCGACACTCGATCGCTTCGAGGAGTTCCGCGAAACACGAGGCCATCATGTCGTCGGCTTTTGCTTCACGAATCACCGGCACGTCTTTCAGCTGAAGTCCGAGGGGCGCACCGAGCGGCGAGCGGCAACCCAAAAGATCGTCTGCCAAACCTACGGTTAAAGACGTTTCAGTTTGAAAGAAGGCCGGACGAATTATCATCACCGAGGAGAATCCTGGAGGTTTCGAAGCGGAAACGAGCGAACATCAACATTTTGACGACGCGAATCGTGTCCGTCGCGTTCGCCTTCAACACGACCATGTCCTTGGGGCTCCAGCCCGTCGTAAAGAACAGGTCTCGTGTCGCTTCTTCTTTCAACTCCGTCTTCTCGTTGCAGATGTCCACGAGAAGCCGGTCGATTCGTGTGTTCCTTTCTTTAACCAAGAAACGAATGAGTTCCTCGTAGTCCTCCAGTGTCGCTTGTTGGTTGAGCAGGCGTTGAATGGCGACCCGCAGTTCTTCGGTATTGCGGAATTCGTCGAGCGTTGGGAGGTCGTCGTCCGTCAAAGACATTCGAATCAACTCGCCGGAATCCAGCTTTAGTAGCGACAGTAAAGCGAAATCCGAGAGCTTCACGTCTAAAGCCACAAGTGGAGGAGCGGAACATAAAGGCGAATTGATCTACCTACCGCCTTTGTACAGCTGCTGCTTGTGGGGCATCGCGGCGTTCCAGCGCTCGTAAATGCGCAACTTCAACTCGTAGACCGTCGCGTTGGCCGGCAGCGAAAGCTGCAGCTGCTCGCCGCTCTCCTTCTCGATCACCAGCCGGATTTTCTTGTCCGCTTCGGACATGACGCTTGAGCAACGAAACGATGGAGTTCCTCGTTCAACGCGCTTTTATGATGCGAGAGCACTAGGAAAAGGACGGATGAGAAGCTTGCAACGCGAATTCCGTGCGGCTGGTTTGTCACGCCTGTGCGGCAAACTTCCTGATAAGGGAGCTCTTGTGTGTTTTAGCTCGAGGCAGCGACTGAAAGGAATTTACGGAGAAAAGTCTTTGGTTGTGGGTTCGAAAGAACAAGCATTCGCCATCGAGCGGCCACTCGAGGATAACCGAATACAATATTCGTCTTTCGTGATTCGAACAGCCATGCGGAATTTTTCTTTTGGTATGAAAAGCAAGCGATTGCAAGTGAACACCTGTGGATTGACAGACATCTCCTCAACGTGTCGTCTCAGCCGTTCAATCGGATTCATTTCGTGCCGCGGCAGCGACCGACAGAACGCCGACGTTTCGAACACAAACGAACAAGCGCATCCCACCGTCTGCCGTTGCGTAACAAACAAATGCTCGCGGTCATGAGAAAGAAGGCGTTCATTTGGAGGTCAAAGAGCAAGAAAGCGATGCGAGCGTTGGGTTTGGCTTGCATCCACTCTTCACGCGCTGCTCACAGCGACCAATCGCTCTTTTCTCCACCGGGATGTCAGAAGACGCCGAAGTCCCGGTGGTCGTGAAGAAGAAGCCGCAGCTCAAAAAAGATGCTCAGTGGTCGTTCGTGATGGGCGCGCTGTGCTTCGGCTACGGCGTTCAGCCGAACGTCGAGCCGAACGCCAACTACGAGCAGATTTGGGCGGCCGTCCGGCTGCGAAATCTGCGGAGTTTCTTTTGCTCCCGCTCGTTTCTCGGCTGCTTTTTCGTTTCGAACGGGCGCCGAAGCGAGCGAGTGGGACCGAAGACGCCGAAAATCGACCTGAGCGCCGGGAAACCGCTGCAATTCTCCTCCGTTTCGCACTCGCCTTTCTCCGTCTACCTGACCGAGTGGCACCTTCCGCCCGGCTCGCTCATCCGTCTACTGCGGATGGTGCGGCGAGATGTGCGGCGAATCGGCGTGCACGTTGTTGCCTATGCTGCGTTCAACGCCGATCAGATGCGCAGCTGGATTCGTCTGCTCTTTGTACTCAAAGGCAAGTCTTTTCGATTAACGATGAAATCCTTGTTTGTTAGCGTGCGCCTGACAAGACTCTGCTTTAATCAATTCTTCTTAGATTTCCCGCACTTGGAAGCGATCGACCTGCGAATCTTCCGTTCGGACCGCGCGGCGTGGCTCATTCACTTGCTTTGCGAGGCGCTGCCCGCGCGAGTCGTCGATTTCACCCCGGCTTCTGCTCTCGACTTGTGTCTCCTGCTCAGACTGCAGCAGATCCCCATGGAACGAGTGCGCGCGAGCATGAACGACAAGAATCTATTTTCGTGTAAGCCGCTAGTTTGTTTCTAATCTCAAGTCCCCTTTACCAGATGCCACCTCTCTCTTCCGCGCTCCCGCTCGGGTGATCGAAGTGGAGATGGGCGTGGACGTGATCGCTGCGAATGGACCGTAAGCTCTCGTTCACGCCTTGCTCGCTTCAAACCCTTTCGTTCAGCTTCGATCCGAACGGTTTCGTGCAGCAGGTCGTGCTGGACGTCGGAAGATGTGAAATGGCCGAAACCCCCGCTGACATCTGCCAACGCGCCCCGAACGGCCACATGAAACCGCCGTGGAGCGAGGAGGAGACTCGCGACTTCCGCTCGGCCTTCAGGAACCTTCGCTCGTTGAACGAGACGTTCGTCGTGCAAGTCGAATCGCGCGCTCTCGACCTCTACAACAACCAAGTGGGTTCCATTCGCTTGGAAGCAACAACCACCCATTCAGAAATTGAACGATCTTCCCAAGGCGCTGGAGATCGTCGTCGAACGAGCCCTTCTGTTGGTCGAATGGGCAAAAGAAGCGGGCGTTCGGTTGAGTGAAGTCCGAATGGAAGCGTGGAGCGTTTCGCTGCGCGACGACAAGGTGCGTTCCCTCTTCTTAACAACCGCTTTTATTTCGGCCTTCAGCACGGCCACGAACAACCGCTGTCCATCACGGAAAAATTCTTCGCCGAACGCCCGAACTTCAGTCTTGCAACCGAGAATTTCGACGAGGCGCTGTTCGCCGAGTTCGTGCCGATGGGCTTCGAGGTGCCGTTGGTCGCCCAAACACAAGTGGACTCGACGTTCCTTCGTTTCGTCCTCGACCAAGACGTCTGTCATTGTATTTAAGGATCTATTGTTGACTTGAATGTGGCGAAGAATAAACACTCTTTATTAAACGAATTATCTACAGAACACGGATCAAGCAGCTGACTACTTGACGTAACGAGCAGTAGTCGTTGTGTCGTCCAGGATCCTTCGGTGTTCGTCGGCCATCCGTCGCACTCGCCGCTTGTCCTGACGGCAACGGACGAACATTCGAGTGCCCGTTACGAGCTAAACAACCGCAATGAATGCTTTCTTCTCCTGAGAACTCACGAGAATGAGAGCAGCGGCGAGGACGACGATTAAGCTGGCCGCCGTCGTCCAATCGGAAATCCACTTGCGGTTCGACGAGGGCGCCCGCCGTTCGACCGCTGGCGTCCCATCTGCGGCGAGCAGGTCGGCGATCTTCCGGCCGCCCGTTCGCCTCGCCTCGTCGTCGACCGCTTGCAGGCGGCGGTTCCAAAACTCGACGGCCGGCCGGTCGAAAACGCCGCCCGGAACGAAGTGCGGCCGCTCTTTGAAGCGCCGCTCGCCGCCCGCCTCCGCCGCGTCTTCCAGCTCGAAGTTCATTCGGTAAAAGCCGCGCCCCTCCTCGTCCACCGGCTTCCAGTCTGCAACGAGAGAAGCGAGTGAAGAGCGGCTGTGTTGGGGAACGCAACGGGATGTTTAGTCACAAGTTCTTATGGCCTTTAACAGCATCACAAAGAGCCCTTCCATCTCCACTATTTTCTATCAGCAAAGAATTCAAGCAGGTGTGCTTAACAGCCCTCCTTTCCATCCCACTCGCCTTCGACGGGCGGGCCGCCCTTGATGAAGTTCTTGATCATTCGGGGGTACCACTCGTCCATCAGCCGGTCGTTCTCCGTCATCCTCGCAATCGGGTGCAATCCAATCAAGTACGTGAGGTCGTCCGCGTGCTTCGAGTGGTTCACTTGGGCGAAGAGGCCCAAGTAGGCGGGTTGGCCGCGGCGCGCGTTGAAGGCGGCCATTCGGACGACGAACGCGTGCATCGCGTCCCGAGTGATCTCCGCCGGGCCGGTCGCTTCGTAGACGCGGCCGCACTCCTCCGCTGTGGCCGCCGCCTCGAAACCGAACGCCGAGAAGAACCACGCGCACATTTGCGGCATCGAGCGGCCCCGTCGAAGCAGCTCGTTCTCGATCGTCGTGTCCGTGATCAGCAGCGGCGTGGGCTAAAAGAGGGAAGGAAGAGGAAGAAGAAGAGCGTTTCTCGTGCCTTCCACGTCCGCTCGATCTGCCGCCCGAAGCTCGGCTCGGTGAACAGCCGGCCGTCCGTCTGCGGCCAAATTCCGATCCACTCGCTTTCGCTCCGCTGCGCCGCCAAACTGAGCGCTCGGGCGGGAGTGCGCCGCAAACAGGCGAGTTGCCCCGCCAGATCTTCGTTCGTGCACTGCAAGAGAAGCAATCAATCTATCGATTGAAAAAGTGCTCGCACGTTCACCGCCCGGCTGACCGCTCGGCTCAACCGGCGGTTGGCGTGCGGCCGCAGCGAACCCGCCCCGCTGATCAAAATCGCCCGACTGATCGCCCCCGCCTCCACTGCGGGGGAGGCGAGCAGGCACTCGACCGTCGATGCCCCGCCCGACGGTCCGTAGGCCTCAAATAAAAGAAGAAATGTTGAAAGGAACGAGTGAACGAACGGTGATTCTCGCTGGGTCGCCGCCGAACTTCAACCCCTCTTGCTGGACCCAGCGGAGAGCGGCGAGGATGTCTAAACGGTTGATTGAAAGCTGTAATCGCTCGAGGTTTGCTTACCCAACATTCCGTTGTTGTACGGGGCGTCCGGAAGCTCGTGGCCCAGGTCGGTGAAGCCGAAAACGCCCAGCCGGAAGGCGGCGATCACGAAGACGATTTCATCGCTCGCGTACTTCCGCACAATCTCCGTGTCGTTGAACAGAACGGCCGAGCCGTAGTAGAAGTCACCTGTAAGAACGGGTCTGTTGTTTCTCCTCTCTGTGGCTTGAGCCATCGACTCGTTCTTCACCTCGTTTTAAGTGAATAAACAAGCCGCCTACCAGTCGAGAGGCGAGGCAACACCCCGTTCTTTACTCACCTCCATGTACAAAAAAGAAGATCGGGCATTTCTTCACCTGCACTTGGGGAATGAAAGAAAAGCAGGAGGAACAAACCAAACAGCGGCGATCGGCGAACACATTCAAGTAGAGGCAGTCCTCGTTGATCGGCCCCTGCGGCGAGGAGGTGAGCAGCGTGATCGACATGCACGGGGGCGCGTACGCCGTCGTGTTCCGCACGCCCGACCACGCGGCCGGCGGGCGGGGCGCGCGGAAGCGGAGGTCGCCGAGCGGCGGCTCCACGAACGGAATTCCCTGCAGAAACAAGTGAATGGAAGAGGGGAGAAGAAGGGCAACCTTGAAGACATCGACCGTCTGCCCGTTCAACTCCGCCGAGAAGCCCTCGATCACTCCCGCTTCCAACTCGACCCGCCGAGCAGAAGTGTTGGTGAAGAAGAAGAAAATGAGAGCAAAAAGGAAGTGCATTGGATTAATACGAGAAAGAGCGAACGAGCAACGAGGAAGCGGGAAACAGCACTCGCCCGCTTTTATCAACCACACGGGCGGGTGTTGACCAGCGTTGATCAAACAGTTGCGTGTGTAGTTTAACTGGTCACTTCCTTCCACTGGTTCAACAATCATCAAGCTCATTACTCTGGTTTATCCTTCAACAACAACAGACGAATCAGAAGCTAACCCGCACGGTCTTGAGATCCATCGGCTTCAAGCGAACACTCGCGATCTCCTCCGCCCGGGCGTGGAGTCCCGTCAGCGAGGTGGGCGTGATCGAAGTCGCCGGCCAGCGGAAGTGAGCGGCGAAGTCGAACTGGAACGAGCAAGAAGAATTAATGGAGCGTTCACTCCCTTAGTTGACTCACGAGTCCATCGGTCTTCTCGCACTCCACCGGCTGCTGCCCGCTCGTGGCGCAGTCCCGCCCGAAACGCTGCAGAACGAGGGCGAATTCCCGGGCGGGCGTCGTCCCTCGCTCTTCGTTCGAGTGGGCGGAAGTGCGGAAAGCGAGCGGGTGGACGTCGCAAGGGAACGGCCGCTTCAGGGCACTCCACTCATCCTCCGCTTCAACCGAATGAGGAGTGAAGAGAACGTCCAACGGATGAAGGAAGGCGGCCGAGTGGGCGACGGCCGCGCGGCTTAAGTAGGCGGCTTCGCTGCCGTCCGACCACTCGCCGTCGGCCCGCTCGAAGAGCAACCGGAAGCGCGATTCCGTCGGCCGGTTGTCGAGGATTCCCTGCAGAAAGAAGGAGGTGGGAGTGAGTGAAAAGAAGTGGACGAACGTCGCCAATCCCCCGCCCGTCGTCCTGCGCGAGCCGCCGATCCAGCACGACGTCCAACCGGCCCGCCCGAACGCTGCCGACCGCCGCCGCCTGCCGCGCCACGAGCGAAAGGCGGCGCCCGTTCGCCTCGAGCAGCGCGGCGGCGGCCATCGGGTGGAAGTGGCCGGCGAGCGGGAGGCGGGCGACTCGCTTCCGCCGCACCATCTGAACGAACAAAAGCGATGAATGCCGAACGGAGAGCTCACTTGAAATCCATTGGAATCGGTGAAGAACTGCTCGTCTTCCGTCGCCATGTCGGCGGCTTCAAACCGCAAAGCGAGCTCGAAATTCCGCTCCTCTCGCACGTCCACGCGGTTCACAATCTCCAGCGCTTCGGAGTTGAAGTCGAGCCGCACTTCGTGGAGAATCCGCTTGCCGGTGGGGCCCGCGTGCACGAGTGTTTGGCGGAGGGGACCCGCGACGAGGACGAACGCCGGCCGGGCGATTGGAAGCGGGCGCGCGTGGCCGTCCGGTTGGAACAAGTAGGCGCCCGAAAGCGAGTCGACGTCCCGCAACGCCCGCACCAGGTTGTGGCGACGCGCTCCGTAGTGCACGAAAGACGCTTGAATTCTCGTGAGGATCCCGCCGCTGTGCTCCACCGACTGAACGAAACGATTGGAGAGGAGAAGGAGAGGAGTGAACGGACCTCCAAGTAGCCGCTGGTTGGATCGAAGCTCGCGTTCAAAAAGCGATTCGACAGTCGGGGGCTCTCGCCGCTCGTGAACACTCGGGCTGTCGGTAAGGAGCTGGAAGCAGCGAGGATTCGAATGAAGAATGAAAAGAGTGAACGCACGAGTGATCGACGGCCGCAGAAACCCGAACGTCCACTCGCTGCTCCTCGGAATTCCCGCCGGCTTCCCGCAATTCGAAGCGGGCGAAGCCGAGCGGCGGGACGCGCGCCCGGAAGCACAAATCGAATTCGTTCGGCCGGGCCACGAGTCCCCCGTCTTGCGCTTCGACGACCGGCTGCAGCTGCTGTTCGACCCACCCGCCTCCTCGTCGGTGCAGGCGGACGTTCGGCGACGCCACTCGAATGCACACCACTTCGTATCGTGCCTGAGCGAGAGAGTTGGACAGGAAGAGGGTGCTGGAAACAAGTGATTGATGGGAAGAGGGGGAACGAGAACGAACCTCCCGACCGGCACTTCCAGCTTCCGCGGCAACTCGTCCATTCGAAACTCGTGGTCGTGGCGGAGCTCCGCACCGGGCGGCACGCCCAAAAGCGAGGCGGTGGCGTTGCGCACGATCAGCAGCGAGTCCTCGATTGCGGCGAGCAGTCTGCAACCAATCAAACGAATCCAATCGACTTCAATCGACTGCAGCGCACTTGCGAGCGTAATCCTCGACGACGAACCGCTGCGAGGTGCCCGTCAGGCCGTCGTGGTGTTGGAAGAGGGCGAGTGAGCGGCGCGCCGCCACGAGCCGCTCGAAAAGCGCGTCCGCCGGCCACTTTGCCCCGCCGGCGGCCGTCGACCAGCGGGCGAACGCAAAGAGAAGTTCGGCGGCGCGCACGAAATGCTGCACCGTTCGGTCCATGTGTTTGTAGAAGGGCCGGGTCGTGAAGAAGCCTTCAAACAAATGAATGGAGAGGATGGACCGAACGAACAACTCCAGTAGTGATCCGCGTGGTCGGCGTACGTGAAGAAGTCGCCGCTCAACGAGGGCAGTCGGTCGAGCTTCCCCGCTCGCTCCTTCTCGTCTACGAGATCGAAGTACTCGCGAAGAGTACCGAAGCGAGCGTGAACGTTGAGCTCCGTCCGGTTGTTCACGTGCGCGAAGAGGCGGCCGAAGTTCGCGTGCTGCGCGGCCCACTCGGCGCGCGTGTCGAAGCGGAAGTCGTCGCCGAGCGGCACGAGAAGCGGCGAATTGGGGCGAAACAGTTGGGATTTGCGGCGCCACTGGTCCACAAGGAGAGCGGCTCGTTCGGCGACGTTCTCCGCGCGGATCTCCTGGACGGGCGACTGGCGACCCGACGGGAAGGCGGGCGGGCAGCGATTGGATTCGGCGCCCAGATAGCGGAAGTCGAATTGGCAGCAGACCTGCAAGAAGCGATGAGCATAGAGTTGGAGACGAACGCTGGGATCGGGCCCGCACGAGGACTCGACGCTGTACGAGCGGAAGGGCAGCAGGTGGGTGCGCAGCTCGCCGCCCACTCCGTCGGCCGACTCGACCTGCCGCCAGCGGAATTCCAGCTGCCGGGCGAGCGCGAGGTGCTTCTTGACGGCCCAGTGCGCTCGCTGGATCACGGCGTTCCGCAGGCCGCTCTCGTGGACCACGCGCGCCATCGCCGCGCTCAAGCCGAACGGGTCGATCGACCAGTGGGTGGTGGGCGTGAAGTTGAGCTCGTTGCGGAGGAACTCGTGCCCCTCGAACAGTTGCATCACGATTGAGAACACGTGCGAACTCGCTTCTGAACTTCGGAATAAAAAGGAGGAAGGAGGAACGAACCGTCGCTCATGACCCACCCGCCGGTGACGATCTCCAGCTGCCCGTCGTGCAGCAGCCTGCAAGAAGTCGGGAGTAAACGAGTGGTAACTGGAAGGAACCTGCGAACTCGCTCCCGCTCACTTGCGGTGAGTCCCGTCCACCAGCGGCCGAAGAAGGCGATTTCGGCGAAGATGAAGCGAAGGTCGGCGTTCGCTTCCAACTCGGCGAGCGCGGCGTCCAGAATCCGATTGGTGGTCGTCGCGTAACCCTCGAACGTGTCCTTCCAGCCGGGATCGCAGTGCTGAACGCGGGGAACGAATGAAAAGAAGGAGAGAAACGAACGGAATGCGGAACGACGATCACTTCCAGTCGACTGGGCGGTTCGACCTCGTCGAGCCGAACGTCGAACGGCGCCTCCCAAAAGCCGCCTCGCTCGTCGTCGAAAGACAGCCGATCGTAGAGGTGCTGCATCTAAAGAGACGAGGGTGGAATGGGCAAGCAGGCGTGCGGGTACCCGAATGTCGCTCGTTGTTGAGCGAGCAGTGCACGAGCCATTCGACGAAGATGTTGCCGACCTCCTCGGCTTTTGATTGAGGAAGGAGAGGAAGTGGAATTCCCGACTAGTGGGCTAAAAGAAAAGAATATGTAGAACGTTTGAAATCTCGTGGCGAACTCACATCATCGAAGGAATCCACGCGCAAGTCGATGCTCCTCGCCTGCTCGTTCTCGTAGTTCAGCAGGAGGAAAACGGTAAAAAACGAAAAGGACAGAAATCCGAACAGAATTCGCTTCTTGCGGAAGCGGCCGAAACGAAGCATGACCGCTTCGTTCGGTCATTCGACCGAGAAAGAAATGAAGCGAGCGGATGAGCGAAAAACGGAATTTCGGCGCTTCGATCGAGCCATTGATTTCATTCCACTCGTTTTTTTTTACTAGTGGGGAAGAGCGATAAAAAGCCAGTGAGAAGCGGAAGAAAAAGACGGCCAGCGGGTTGAGGAACCGACGAGCCGGCCGCGAGCAAACAAATCGGTTCCAGCGGGCGCCATTGGTCACTCCTTGCTTTTGGTTTTGAACGGGGCGAACAAGCAAGAGCGTTAAATAGTCCAGCTGATTGAATTGAGCGGAACAGTCCCTGAACAGCCTCGCATGAGCGAAAAGCAGTTAGCAGCCACCGCGAAGTCGTCTCGATGCGAACCGGATCATTCGGCGGTTTGCAACAGGCAACAAATGAAGTGCAATTTGCATGCGCTCATTGACCTGCTTTCCTCCGTCTCTTTCGCCGGTCATTCGGCTCGCCGTCGGTCGATCGAAAGCCGCCCGTCCGCTCCGCTCGCCCGCTCGTCGCCGCCATGTTCCGCTCGCTGCTTTTCGTCGGATTCTTCCTGCTCGTCGCGGCCGCCCAATCGCCGGACTATCCGCCGTTGAAGACCATCGACTGCCACGTGTGGAACGCGACCATCGGCGATGCGGCGGTGAACGAGGTCGCCACCAGCTGCTTCCACTGCTGGGTCGAGCGGAAGGCGAACGGGGCGACGACGGCGGGATGCCAGCCGGTAGAGAAGCCCGAGCTGCTCAAGACGTGAGTTTTCCTCTTCTCCCCTCATCCACCTTCCTTCTCCTCTTCTAGGAACTACGTTGGCTGCAAGAAGGACGCGAACGGGACGACCGACTGCCGCTGCATCACCGACGGCTGCAACACGGCGGATCTGCTCGACCGGAAGGACCACCACCCCGTCGGCCGCCTCACGTGCTTCACGAACGTCAACGAGACGTTCCAGCGGACGCCCACCGTTTGGAAGGATCCCTTCTGCTTCTCGTGTGAAGTCGGGAAGCTGGCCGGCGACGAGCAGGCGCTCTATTCGTGCGATCGCTCCATCAAGTGAGTTCCCCGCCCTCTTGGCCATTCACTCCTGTTTAGACAACCGAGCGGAACTCATTGCGGCCGCAAAGGACGAGTGACGTGTGCGAGGCGGACGAGTGCAACGCGCCGGCGACTTCGAGCTGGACCGACCGGAACGTCTCGCAACTGTGCCCGCAAAAGATGTCCCTCGGCTCCTCCGCGCCCGCCACTGCTCTGCAGCCGGCTCTCCTGCTCGCCGCCTTGATTTCGGCCACCGTTCGTGTCTTCGTCCACTGATTTCTTTCGTTGTGCAGGGGGAATAAACCGAACAAGATGTGGCCGCGTGGTTTATGGAGACTCCAACAGGCGAGTCGCACGATTTCTACTCACTACAAGCGGGAAGCGGTAGTTGAATAAGAAGCAGCGGGTTCACATCGACGAGCAAATCACTTGGGAAGGATGGCGACCTTCACCAAGTATTCGTGCTTCACTTGGGTCGAACGATAGACGACGAATTCGTCGTACTGCAGCTTGCACTTCTCTACTAATTTCAACGGACCTTCGGGCACGCTGAAATCGTCGCCGTCTTCGTCGACGTCGCTGAAAACAACGCACAATGATTTGCAAGGAAGTAACTGTCGTTAAATGCTCGCTACTCATCTGCAGGGCGATAGCTGCCCTTGCCGTACGTGCTGTTCGCCCCGTTAAGCAACGCGTGGGCATCCCACTCGCCCTTCACATACGTTTTCGGTCGTCCGAGAGCGACTTGGCTGCAAAACAAGTAGCCGCAACGAACGCGCGGCCGCACATTCCCGTCATCCGCACCGCCGGTGAACTTGCGCGGATCTTCGCTGCAGTAGCCGGCGGCTTTCGTTACGCAGTTGGTAAAGTAGATGCCGGGCCCGAACATCGCCGAATTCTACGAACAATTCGAACGCAATGAAAGAGATAAGAAGATGAACGAACTGATGCAAAGGCCGCCCGATATCCATCGCGTAGGATCGTGTAGACGTTGTCCGTGCGCGTCCCGTGCCAAAGAAGCACGCTAAACAACCGGAATAAGACCTTGTGCTTCTCGGCACTCACTTGTTCCCGATGCTCGTATCGAAGCTCTGATCACGGGGATGGTCGATTTGGAAGACCTGGATGATTTGCAGACGGAACTTGTGGTTCTTCCCTTGACACGTCCGCACGTAATCGTTGACCAACTAAACGAATGGACCTCAGCTTGTCTTCTTTTTCTACCTCACTTGTTCGCCACGAATCGGCGTGATCATGCGCGCAACTGCATTCCGATGGGGGCCGTAGGCACCGATCTCGTAGAGCAAGTCGCTCACTTTCTTCTCGTCCGTGTTCATCATGCAACTAGTACCTGATATCCCGGGGGTTCGCGGTGTGAACTGCGGGAACACGTCTGATTATAAACAAATGGATCAAAAGCAACACCTTTGCCGTCGTTGTTACGTCGCTTGGCTCCGAAAGCCGGAAGGAGACCGCTGCGTTGGTTGCAGCCTAAACCATTCAAACCACAATCGATTCAATGGTGGGTACACGATCACGAGCGAGTTCATTGCACTGAGCATTTCATCATCCCCGCTGTTCTCTTATTCGACGTGTCACAACCGCCCCGAGTCGAAAAGACCAACGAGTGTTCCGCCGGTTGCAAAAAACGACGTCCTCCGCGAACTCAACGCCCCGAGCGGCCCGCAGGCGAGTGGAAGCGGCGGAAAAAAGAGCAATGAGGCGTTCTTTTTGCACCCAGAGGCAGGCGTTCTTCTTTTTCAAATGTTTCTCGCTCTTGCTGGACGATTCGAGAACATTCGAGGCGACTCCCAAACGGCGAGTGGACGGCGGCGGTCGGGGGATCAACAAATCGATACGTTCGATGCGGTAGGCCGTGATTCATGACGCGGAAGCGAGCGCTTCGATCGAATGCGAGCGGTCTTTCCTCTTTTTTTCGTTCGATTCGATCCCTTGAACACCACACCCAATCGATTTATTCCAACAAACACGATCATTTCCCGCTCGCAGCGGCGGTCGTCGTTCGCGGGACCTCGCTGAAGGCGGGCGCGAAACCGATTTGCTGCCGGTCGACGTCGAAGTAGTGGCAGAATTGGGTGAGGAAGGGATTCCCGAGGCCCCACTGATCGCCGAAGAGCTCCCCATCCGAGAGGTTGAAGAGCACAACGCACGTGTCGTCACCGAGCATCAGCTGCAATCATCAAGGGTTATATTGGAGTCAATGGACGGCGGACATCAGCGATGTAGGCGGTCGGGGGAACGCGGTACTCGCGGCCGCCGATCGTGAACACCCAATCGTCGAACATGTGGACCGCGAAGCACGCCACCGTGTACACGTCCAGCTCCCTTCAACCAAACAGTCAAGAGGAGGGAGGAGTGAGCGGAAGGACCACGAATAGTCGGGTTGAATTTCGTAGAAGATGCCCAGCCACTGGTCGTAGGGCGCCAAGATCAACGGCAGCCCGGTGTCCACCTTTGCGCTCACCGGCGTCCCGTCCGAGTACGAACCGGTGGCGAACGCATCGACGACGAAGCCCAGCGTTTCGGTCGGTCGGTCGAAGCTCAAAGGAACGAAGCGGAAATTCGGGACGTCGCACAAGTCGGCCGGCGCCTCGCCGAACGTCGCGACGAACTTGAAGAAGCGCCCGACTTCGGCGATCGTCCCGCTGCAAGCGAGAAGCGAGTGAGTGGATTGTGAGCAGCGAGGCGAACTCCTCGAGCCAGAGGACGAAGAAACGAGAGGACGAGGCGGTCGGCAGGTGGGCGAGGAGGTTAAGGATCGGCGACGACGAGGCGTTCAAGCTGCCCGCATCTTGCGGGATCCACGACAAACCTGCAGCTTGGAGTTAAAAGAAGGCATCGATCAATAGAAACAGAGAACGCCGTCGAATTCGAACTGCGGGTTCGTCCAACCGGCGGCCGTTGAGCCCCGCACCGCCCCGAAGGCCTGCGTGAACGGCGAAGCAAAGTTCTGAACAAGAATCGATCAAAATTGGTCGCTGGACTGGCTGGAGGAATCACGGTGTCGAGGACGTCCGTGTACGCGACGCCGAACAGCCCCCGGTCCTCCGAGGTCTCGTTGAATTCGCCGGCTGGAACGCCCGTAGACGAGTCGCTTCAATCCGAAGGAATGAACAGCCCTGTCTTTCTGTCCGCTTACTTGACGTTGTAAACGCTCTGGTCGGGATCAAGGTTCGGGTAGGCGGGATCGAAAAGCCACAAGTCGTCCGCGCCGCTCTCCACCGCCACCCAGAAGGTTTTTGCTGAAGGAGACCGTTGGATCGACAAGAACGATGAAAGAAGTGATTACCGGGAGTCCCGACTTGAATCGACGTCAGGATCGGGTTGTCTACAGCAAGCTGGAGTGAGTGAATGACCCGAAAAGAAGCGAACCCGGGAATCCGACGACGAAATTCGAGCGGGAGTGCGCGCGGGCCGCTCGGTTAAGTTCGCGCACTTCGGCCGCCGTCTTTCGATGCTGCCGACCGACCAGACGAGCACTCTCCGTTGTCCAGCACAAGAGGAGGATTAGGGCAGTAGTTGAACTGGACATTCCGAGCTATCGGTGGGGAGAATTAGTGAACAAGAAACTTTCGTCTGTTCGCACCAAATGATGACCACTCCGCTCGCCCCTTTCTTATCAGCTTTTCTGTACTACTAATTGCATTCGCTTTCGTTTCGTCGAATCGTTTTATTCATGTGAAACAGCAGCAGCAGCAGCGAAGATGTCTCGAGATCAGCGAAAGTGGGAGAAGCTCTCGGGAATGCGCAAAAGAGAGATCAATGTGGAATGATAAAGAGAGAACTAGGCGCTCAGATGACCGACCCGAACGCCTCGCCGTCGATCGCCGCCGCTGCGGAACTCAAGTGATCGGAGGTGAGCAGAAGCGAGTGGCTGAAGTCAAAAGGAAGTCACTCGCAACTCTCTCTTTGTGAACACACCGTTCGGAGGACGGGCTTTTGGTCATTGGGCTCAAAGCGGAGTCGATGGTCGTCGTTGGGCTCGTCGAGAGGCCCGAATTGGAGCCGGGCGCCCCGCTCTCCCGGCCGTTCGCTCCGGTCGCCTTCTTTCCTCCAACTTGATATTTCTTTTGACGGGCACGAGAGTTTTGGAACCTGCAATCACTCCTTCCTTCCATCCTTCAATCAAAACAACCCACCAGACTTGAGTGACGCGTTTGCTGAGGCCCGTCTGGTTGGCGATTCGCTCCAAATCCGCCCCGTCGGGATTCGAATCGCGTTGGAAGTGGGCCTGCAGGATGCTCAGCTGGTCCTCCGCAAAAGTCGTTCGCACTCGTTTGATCTTGTGCTTCTGGTTGGCTGCAAGCAGGAGAAGCGATTAAGGGCAGACTCGTAGCTGAACGCACCGTCCTCGCCCTGCACCAACTCCAAGTAGTGCTGCTTGCAAAGAAGGTTGTTCTCTTGCAGCGAGAACTGTTCGCCTGTCTGCAAACAAGCGGCATTGGTGCAAACGAGGCGAGAACTCACACTCAACTGCCGTTTGCAGTGGTTGCACGAGAAGCAAGCCAAGTGGTAGACGAAAGAGCGGGCTCGCCGGACCCAATCGGTCGGCTGAATTTGGCGATCGCAGAGTGCGCACTTGGTTTGGAATTTCCTGCAAGAAAGGAGTTGATCTGATGGAAGAGTTGTGTTTGGTGCTGTTTTGGGTAGGAGTTGATCACTTGGGTTATAAAATTTAGTTTGTTTGTGTTACATCTATGCTTAAAGAGTCGTTTCAAACATCAAACTCTTCTGTTGGCCGACGGATGACGACAATCCGCCGTCTCCTCTTGGTTAGACGCAATTAGCCGACGATTCAAGCGCCCGACTGCCGATTGCGTCCGGATTCGCAGAAGAAATCGTCTCGTTTCTCTTCGAAAAGCGGTGATGTCCGGCGGAGTGCAGCGGTTGCTCGCAACGGCGCAGAAGTGCGGGATCGTCGAAGATCTCCGGAGGACAAGCAGCTTCATTAACCGGCCGATTTCTTCCGAATTTCTACTGCCGGCGTCCAGAAACAAGCGACCGGACGGCGGGGATCAAACCGCCGCCAATGGACGCCTAATTGCGGCGAGAAGCCGGGATTCTTGGAATGCGCGCCACTTTTCGCCCGATTTTCGATGTTTCCACTTGCAGCCAGCCGACAAACGGGATGAAATCAAGCAGGAGTGTGCACTTTGCAACGACTCTTTCTTCGAATCACAAGCAGCGAATGGAATGGCCGAAAGTTCAGAAGAGTTGTCAACCGAATTGTTCGCTCGGATGCACGGATTTAATCCAATTTCCCGCTTCGACGCGCGGAACAAAGCGGCGAACTTGCGACCCGCCCGAATGCAAATTCGACTTCCGGCCGCCCTGCGCGAGTGCCCGGGCGAACACTCCCCTTCTCTTGGGTCGTTTCTTGAACAACAAGGGGCGCTATGAAATGATTCAAAGCGTTGAGCTCTTACGGACTCGTCCGTCCATCCCTGCTGATCCTCCCTCTCATTTCCACCTTCCTCCCCAAGCGAGCGAACTGCTCGCCGACAACAAACTCCAGCGCACAATACGCAAATTGAATTCCGACCGCAGATTTCCGCACGCGCGAGAAGCGACAAGCGGGGCGGAAATTCGTTTAAATCCGAAGGGCGCAAAGTTGAGAGTTTAAACGGGGGGCGAGCGGCCGACCGGCGGCGGAGAGCCGAGCGGAAAGCCGGCGCCCATCCTCTCCGCCATTGTCCCGCTCGCGAAGACGGCCGGGCGCCAAATCGCCGCTCAAGCATAAGCCGCTCGTCCGTGGGCCACAAATCGAGTTAAAATTCTTCTCCCATGCACGAAGCGAGCGGGAGCAACAAAGAAATGTTGGTGATCCTTTTGCGGATCAATAGAAGGAACTCACTGGCCGTAGCACTGCTTGCAGTAGAGGACGGACTGCTTCCAATAGCAAGTGGGCTCGTTCTCCAGCTGCACGCTGCAGGTGGAGCATCGGAGACACTCCGCGTGGTACGGGCTGCCGTTCACGCACAGGAGGAAGCGGTCGTGGATCGGCGCGTCGCAAGCGGCGCATTGGTTCGACTGGGCGGCCGGTGCGGGCGTGGAGACGACGGCGGCGCTCGTCGGCGTCCCCTGCGCGGAGCTCGTCTCCAGCTGCTGCGGCTGCTGCGTCATGAGCATTCCGTTGGCGGCGTCGTGGCCGTTCGCTCCGTCGGCGTTCGTTTGGGACGGGAATCCGCAAGCCGCCGGCTGTCCGTCGAACGGCAGCCCGAACTGCCCGCTCGCATCCTCCATCCCGTTCATTTGATCGTGGACGAGCGGGAAGTCCATCGTCGGGAGCGGTTGATTGCAGTTCGTGGCGGTCGAAACGGCCAACGGTTGGGGCGGACAGCCGACCACAAGCGGGTCGGTCGGGAATTGCGAGCCGAGAGCTGAAACAAACGAATGTGAATTCGACAAATCGATTAAATCGAGGTGTCAACCGATCGGAACTATAAACAAAAAAGAAAGCTTACCGCACTGATCGCCGACCCCGTAGAAGTTGGCCGCCGCCGCCACGTAGGCGGCCGGATTCTGCGGCACGTTCTCCAGTCCGCCGAAGTGCGCGACGGCGGCGGCGGTCGGTGCACCGGCGGGCGCCGACGGCAGCAGGACGCCGTCGTAGCAGTTGGCGGCCAGCAGAAACGAAGCCGCCGCGACGGCGGCCGCCGCATTCGAGCTCGTGGAGGCGGAGGCGCCGGAGGCGTTCGGTGCGAACTCGTGATGCTCGGGCATCCCGCCGCCTCCGTTGTGCGGCTCGAAGTCGAAGGCGGGGAGGCGGTCGACGAACGACCCATTGCTCCCGTTCATCATCCCCATCGGGTCCATCGGGGGAGGCGGCGGAGGCGCGTGGTGCGCGAACGGGAAGCCGCCGGAGCCGCCCGCTTCGACCATCCCGTTCGGCGGCATCCCGAAGGCGGGATCGTAGTGCGGAGCGAACTGATCGTGCAGGAGGAGTGGCGGCGGAGGTCTCGCCGACTCGAAGCTCCCATTCGACGTCGTCGCGATGGACGGCGGCAAGTGGCCGCTCGGGTTCGTGCTCATCGCCTGCTGGAAGTTCGCCGCGGCCGTCGATGCGGCGGAGTGACGAGCCGAACGCTTCGCGACGGCCCCACCGCCGGCGGCACGTGAGCGAACGAAACCCATCGGTACGAGTGAGCTCGCAGTCGATTCAATCGGACGGCATCACGACGACGACGAAGAACCAACGATTATTACGCTCGCGCTCGCTCGAAAGACGTCAACCGACTGCCGTGCGAGGACCGAAAAAGACGTCAGCCAGCCGAAGACGCCGCTGAAGATTCGTGCAGTCGGGCGGGCGGGATTTCCGTTCGTTGAGCCGAAGCGGCGGCGGCGGCCTCTGAGCGGAGCGGGACGGACGGGCGGAAGGCGGTCGGCTGCTGCGGTTCATTACGCGCCGCTTTCGCTCGTTGATTGGCCGCCCGCTCGGCCGCCCGCCCGCCTTCTTCGTGGCCCGGCCGAGCGGTCGGCAGTCTCGCGGCCAAGTGCGCGCGTTCGTCCGGACCGGCAGCCTCCACAGTAGGGCGCTAATGAGCGATACTTCCGTCTCGTCCTTCCTCCTCCTTCCGCCATCCTCCTCTTCGATCGTCTTCCGTCGAACTCCCGACGGATTCGGCCGCGGAAGTCGACTGTTGACTTCGAAGAAAGCGCTCGAATTCAGCGGAGACTTGGAAGCGGTTACTGTAGGGGAATGCAAGTGGAAGAACAGCCGAAAGAAGCCCCCATTCGACTTCGTTTCGTACAAACCTCGATTGTTCAGCGGCTTGTTGTTGTTGTTTACTGCATCCACTGGACTCCTCTTCGTACCCGACTGTGTTCGCGCACTTGACTCGCGATCAAACGGGCCGCTCGCCTCCTTCCGCTTTGTTCTTGCGGGAAGCCTCTTGTTTCTTCAGCGGCGAGGAAGGGAGTCTATTCGTATGCAAATCTCTTCGGCGGAACTTCCGTCTGTTCGGTACAAGGCAGTGAAGCGGGAGGATCGGATGGGAAACATGCGATTGGAAGTGTTGAAACAGTCGATTACTTGCACCGCATACACGTCTTTTCTTTTGTTCGATCATCGTTAGTTTCTTTAAAGAGCCACGTGGAACAAAGACAGACGCCCGTAGACGTATCGACAACAATGAGCGGTGTCGTCTGATTATTCGGTGACACGACGCATGCGTTTGCATAATCCTCGTGTCGTTTCGTTCTCCACTTGACTTCTATGTCGATCGCCCGATTGACCCGACCGGCCGCTCAATCCAATCGAAAGCGATGCAATCCGCCCGCCCGTCGATTACGCACTCGACCCAAAGCGGGGGGCTAATCCCCGGCCAAAAACAACGACGAGAACAATCGAATTAGCCGCGATCGCCGGCCAACGAGTGCGCGAAGCCTCCGGAGCGATCGGAGCGCGCGGGAAGGCGCCAATTAAACGAAGACGAAAACGGAAGGACGTAACACTCGAAACAAAAGGCGTGAACGAGGACAATCGACCGGCCTCGCCCCAAACCGGCGATTAGCGGGCGCGGGGCGCGAAAATCGGGCCCGCCGGAATGGCCGAAGCCAATTAATCCGCGCCTTCTTCCGTCCGCACGATCGCCACTTCGAGAGGGCGATCGGAGTCAAGTGCGCCAAACGAGTACGCGCGACAAACAGATGGCTTCTTCGTTCCGCTCGTTGATTGAGGACAATTGACTCGTGCAAGAGACACGGACGAGTGAGGAAGATCGTAAGTTGCAATAGAAAACAAAGAACTTATTAGACGCCCAAGCATGTGTTTACCTTCACGACACCGTAATCGAGAGCTCTTGTAGTTGCTACTGTTTGTTGGTAGTCCCAACAGCCGCTGGATTAACCTCAATTACAAAGCGGTGCGGATCAGGACAAGGAGCCGCGCAATACGGGCGGCCAATGGTCACCGCTTTGCTTTCTTGCTTGTAAGTAAGTCCTTTATTCTGCTACTCGCCGCTCACGGCGACTAATCCACGTGCTCTCGCCGATTGCACAACGCCGTGAGTTGGCGTTTGATTTCCGCCGATTGGCCGCCAGCTAATCGCGTGCGGAATGACCGCTAATTTGAGGTCGTTCGAGTTGAGTCGTGGGTCGGAAGCGAACAAGATGGTTGAAATTTGAGGACGATGAGAACGAACGGGCAGGAGAAATGAGATAGAACTTGGTAACACAAGAGAAGCAATGGGTAGTCGTGAAGAATGGCCCTCGTTGCTCTCGGCACAAACTTCTCTAACGGTTGGCGCTCTTGGCCTTCCGCCTCCCATCCGAATTCTCCGCAATTCCACCGCCTTTCATTCGAATCCACGATGGATTTCGAGTACATCCAACGGAACGTGCCTTCGGATTCGTCCGCAGAAGCAGAGAATGCGGAGGATTTCGACTACGACCTCGCGGGCTGCTCGTGCGAGGGAGCGTGCCGCCCGTCGACCTCCGATCCGTCGAGCGGGTGTTCCTGCTTGAGCTACGGAAAGGTGAGTCCTACTTCTGCTTTTTATTTCTGCTTGCCGATTGCAGGAGATCTACGATCAGAACGGGTGTCTGCTGCTGGAAGAAGAGTCGAACGTCCCGATCCTCGAGTGTCACGAGAACTGCGGCTGCGCGCCCGACTGCGGCAATCGGGCGGCACAATTCGGTTTGCAGTTGAAAGTCGAGGTAACCGTTTTCTTTCACTTGTACTACCTTTTATTTCTATGCTTCAGCCCTTCCTCGCCCCGAACGGAAAAGGCTTGGGATTGCGAGCCGGAGAGCGAATCCCGCGCGGTCGTTTCGTCATCGAATACGCGGGCGAAATCGTGAGTGCGGAGGAGGCGAACGAGCGATGTCGTCGGTACAAAGCGGCCGGCCAGGAGCACCACTACATCTTCACGTTGAAGGAGCATTCGGGCGGTGAGCTCTCCAGGCATCTCCTCCTTTTATTACCCGAGTTCAGACTCCTGCACCCAAACGTTCATCGACGCGACAAAGAAGGGCAATCTCGCCCGACTGATCAACCACTCGTGTGCCCCCAACTTGGCGCCGACGATCCTTCGTTACGGCCGCGCGGTGCCCGTGTGCGCCCTGTTCGCTCGACGGGACATCGAAGCAGGTGGGCACCGCTTTCTTCTTTCGTTTTACTCGTGATTTGAAGGCGAAGAATTGAGTTACGACTACGGCCGACTGACGACCATCGAACAGGACTCACCGGTGGACGAGGCCAACGGAAAACCGTGCCGTTGTGGCGCCACCAACTGCCGCCATTTTCTGCCTTTTTTGGACTACGATGTCGCTAATTTCGTTCGGAAATAAAGCCGTTGAACACACGCGAGAGAGTGCGGAGTCCCTACAAGTCGGCGGAAGGAAAGATCACGAGTTCTTTGAGCGCACGACGAGCGGCCGCCCGCCTTCTCGTTGCCGCCGCCGCTCCGCTTCCTTCGTTTGACGTTTGGTTTCGATTAGCCGAGCGAACGACGAATTCCATCGATTCCCTTTTCGCCCGCTAATCCGCTCCGTTCTTTCGTTGAAACGGCGGCTAACTTTCGATGTTCAATGGAGCTCAACGGGAGCAAAAAGAACTTGAGTGTTGCTATTCGTAGCGTTCTTTCCCGTAGCTTGGACATGAACTTATTGTCGGAATTGATTGGCTACCGCTTGTGCGTAATCTCGTTTGTCCACGTGCACTGCAGATTTCAACTGGAGGTCTGGATTGATGTCATTAGATGAGTGCAAGCAGAGACGGAAAAAGGAGTGCCCGCCGCCGGCAATCGGATCAAACCCCAAAAGAATCGGGCGACGACCTTCGCCCTCCGGCCCGCTCTGTTTATTCCGCCTTCATTTCGGCGTTAATCACTTCTTTTGCCTTTGATTCGCTTCGATTCCCGACAGCGAGGCCGTCCGGTGGGCCGCAGTGTTGATAAAACGGAGGGCGACTGCGGGAGGACGAGACGGGCGGCGTTTGTTTGCGAATGAAGAGCCCTGAGTTCACGATTTCTGCAACAAAAGGGCGCCGATTTGTCGTTGGAATTGATCTGAACCGGTGGCTTCTAATTGGTTTCATGCACGAAACAGACTCCAAACCATCGCCGTTCGTTCGTTCGGTTCACGGCTTCCACTCACTTGCTCGCCTTTCGCACTCCCGATTTTCCTCCGCCCGCCCGCCCAGCCGCCCCGCTCGCCCCGACCGCTCGCTCGGCGGCGGAAGACGCCCGCCGTCGCTGTTTGAGGATTGATTTTTGCGAGTTCAAACTGCAAAAACGACGCCCGTTTCATGAAGTCGCAGGAATGAGATCCGAAAATTGCGGCAAAAGAGCAGCAAATTTTTCTCGGTTGCCCACTACATAAATGGTGCTTTTAAAGCACTGTGACTTTAATTTTCATGCTTACGTGTCGATTCCTGCTCATTATTTGCTTTGCTTCCTCTAAGAGCGATCGAATCGACAAGCCACGCCTTCTGGTCTTTCTCACCGATCTTGTGGCCATCGATCCATGTGTTCCGTGCATCGCTTGTGATTGGGACTACGCGAATGTCCTAATTAGTTTGTTCTCGTAGCCCAACGCCCTTTCCTGCCCGGCTTATCAACGAAACGAGTGTTTGAGCGTCGAGAGGACGGCAACCTCCCTCATTCCGCGTACTTTTGTGCATGTAGAACGAAAAAGGATTGTCGTCAGCAGAAAGCGGGCGATCGATGGCCGCCGGCCGGCTTTGCGAGTCGAAGACCGTCCGGGCGCACTGATAATCGCGCCGCCTGGGGCCACTTGTCCTTCCGACGGCGTTCAGTTGATCATTTCGCTCCCGATCGTTTCGCTTTTATTGATTGTTAGCCTCTGATTTATTGAGAGTTTCGATTAGTCGTTAAGAAGGCCGCAGGTTTGGTCGGACGGTTTATGAGACGGCTTCTTGTGTTCTTCCGCGTGATACGTGCCAATTCGTCCCCGGGACTTTCAAGCATTGATTCCTTTGATTTACTCGCTTCAATTTAGATCCAGTCGACGACGGCTGATTCAACGGCTTCCCAGCTCCCTCCCCGTTCGCCCTCGCCGCCGACTCCAGAGCGCTCGAAATGACGACGCCGTTCACGGGCGAGGATCTCGTGAAGCGGTCGTTCTTTTCGTCGATCATCAACCTTCGGATCAACAAGCCGAACAAGAACCCGCCGCCCAACGGTCAGTCCTCGTTTGCTTTCTGTTGTTGCTCGAGTTCAGGAGCCGTCATCAATTGCTCGACCGTTGAACACTCGCCTGCTTTCAGCCCCTCCGCCTCGCAATCCGTGGGAGAACTTCAACGAAGCCGAGGAGCCTTGCTCGACATGGCGACTCCAGCAACACGATCAGCAGATGCAGCTCCAGCAACACCAGCATCAGCAGCAGCAGCAGCAAGGAGATCACGCGCTGAGTCAACAGCTGGAAGACACGCTGAACGTCACCTCGCCAACGAACCCGCACTTCGTGTTCGAAGGACCGAACGAGATCTTCCACGAGATCGTGCACGAGTGCGCGCCGTTCGAGCACTTCACTCCAAGCGGCCTCCTGCCGCCCGACCACCCGCACCAGCAGCAGGCAAGCGAGAAGTGGGACGACCGGGGAGCGGCGAGCACGTTTTCGGTTCAAAAGAGCATCACGATGATTCGCGCCGCTCGTTCCGTTTCGGTCACGAATTGCGAAATCGGCCGTTTGACGGGACGGGCGGGAGGAGCGGCGAATGATGCAATTCGCCGCCCGGAAAGCGACGAAACCCGGGCGAGAGGCGGCGAAAGAGCGGAGATCGCCGTCTGCTCACCGCGCGCCCGCTTTCAGGTGCTCCCGCCCGCCGCCGTCGGCGCTCATCAACGACACCCCGCGAGCGCCCAGTGGATGCCGCCGCCCACCTACCCTCTCCCTGCTTCTGTTCCCTCGTCGGCTCCGCCCCACGCGCACGCGACGAACGTCGGCAGCGGCGCGCAGCCGGCAGACGCACCGAACTACGCGCAGCTTCAACCACGCGGGAATTTGGCCGTGCCTTCGGTGGATCAACGCCCCTACTCGTCGCCGCCGGTCCAGCCGCCGCCGTGCCAACGGGAGCCGCTGGTTTGCCCCAACTGCATGCACACGATCACGCCCGTCCCACTCTCCGTTGCGTTGGAGCAACGAGGCGAAGTGCCGCGTTCCCCCGACTACGCCGAAGAGCGCAAGCTGGGCGGCCGGAAGCGAGAGGAGACGTCCGTCTACCCGCCCAATCGGCAGCAAGAAGCGATGAGCGTTCCGTTGCCCGCCGCCCTCAACGAACACCAATCGCAAATCCGCGCCCTGCTCGGCGTCGGCGGCGTCTCCTTGGAGGAGCTCGTCAAGCTGATCGTCTCGACCGTGAAGGACACCGCCCGCCAACCCACGAGTCCCGCGCCCGTCCTCTCGCCGCTGAGCAACGCCGGCTTGTCGCCCGCCGAGATCCTCCAGCGGAAGCGGCAGCAAGTGAGTTCCTTTCCATCGATTCAATCATCAATTGTGGCTTCAGAACAACGAGGCTGCAGCCCGCTACCGCAAGCGACAGAAGGAGGCGAAGATGAGCAAGCAGGAAGAAATGGAGCACCTGAGCGAACGCAACCGCGAACTCCGCGCCCAAATCCACGGCATTCAGAGCGAAATGCAGCAAATCCGCACCCAACTGCTCCCCAACAGGGACAAACCATGAAGACAACCATAGTCATCGATTTCTCGTGCCATATCGCTCCACCCATCGATTTCTAGTAATTCCATTGAATAAACGAAATAGATTCCTTACTCGGCGGTTAGAAAGAGCAATAGTTTATTCTTTTTGTCCACAAATCACACAGCGGGATCAAAACAAAGAGAGGAACGAATAGGAGGAGCGCGTCGAGTCCGTTACGAATACAAGTGCCATTGGGAAGGTTGGGGGAAGGAAGTAGGGGAGGAGGAAGAGGAGGAAGACTAGCAGAGACATCCGGGCGGGCGGAAGGAGGGGGAAGAGTGGGGAGTATGCACACGAAAAGCACGACACATCCGCGTGGGCCACCAGTCGACACTTCAGCGCTGATTCTTGGTCGAGTGCTGGATGAGCCACTGGAGAGTGATGTCTGAAGACAGGAGGACGAACAATCGATCGAAAAAAAAGAAGGGAACGTACCGATGTTCTGCTTGTTCTTGCACGAAATCGAGTAGCAGCAAATCTCGCGGTTCTGGATCGTCGACAGGTTCCTGCAACCGAATCAATCGATCAGAAGGAAGAAATCATCTTCAACGAACATCCGCTCGATGAGCTCGCGCTCGTCTAGCGCATTCGGCAGGTCCTTTTTGTTGCCCAGCACGAGGACGGGGATGGACTCGAGCTGCGGCTTCTCCAGCAGCTGCATGAGCTCGTTGCGCGACGCCTCCAGCTTCTCCTCGTCCGCCGCGTCGACCATGAAGACGATCGCGTTCACGCCGCGGCAGTACCGCTCCCACATCGAGCGGAAGCGCGGCTGTCCGCCGATGTCCCACAGCTGAAAGCCAAGGAATAGAGAGGAAGGATGGACGAAGGCTTGCCTTGATGGTCACGTTGCCCTTCGTGATTTTGCGCATGTTGAAGCCCACGGTCGGGATGGAGCCCTCCTCCGTGTACTGGCCGCTCTAAACCGCAAACAAGCGAATGAATGAAAGAAATTAAAAGAACTCACGGCAATCACGTTGACGAACGTCGTCTTGCCCGAGGACTGGAGGCCGACGAGCGTCAGCTCGATCTCCTCCTTCCAGAACAGCGAGCGGAACCAATCGAGGATTCGGTTGATCATCGACAGCATCCTTCTTCTCCTTGGTGGCTGGCTTCTCGAGATGCGAACCGACGGGCCGATGCGAACAGCCGACCGTTGACGTCGACCGGAAGGCGGCTGAAAACGAGAACAAATGCCCCCACTCTCTTCTAATGATAATCGATACGGACAGCGCGGTCGGCTCGCGAATGTCGGCGGATGGAATTCGCAAAAGAAATCGCGAATTGAACAAACGGAAGCGATGGCAGAGGGATTGCCTGACTGAGAACACGGTGGAGGAGGAAACAAGGTGGAATCGATTGAAATGTCAGCAGATTTTCGGCCGTAAAAACTCGACTGTTTTGCTTCAGACACGCAGTTTTCTCTACCAAAATAGCGAGCGAGGATGGACCACAAGCAGGACGAAATCCGTCCACCTTTCCCAGCCCCATTCAATTGAAGAAGCAACGATTCAACGGCCACAAACATGCTGAATCATCAGGCGGACAGCCGAACGACGGCAAGCGGCGGAGCGCGTTGATTTCCGATAAACAAGCCGCCGTGTTCGAAGCGCGACGGTCGTGATTCACGAGCGCCAAAGGCGGCATTGCCCGTAGAAACCGTGCGGATTCCAGCGCCCCCGTTTCGAATGTCACACGGAATGAAGGGGCGCAACGGAGAGGACGGCCGAAAGAAGCGGCAGCTTGGACCAACGACCGGCGGCACGAGTGAAAAGCGATAAGATTCGCGAGCTCGCAACGCCGAATCGATCGTCGGGCACTCCGCTCACACACAAAGACCTCTTGCCGTAACTCTGTCCAGTAATCGGTTTAGTCGTCCAAGTAAAAGGCGAGCGGTAGTTCGTCCATCGGCAGTCGGCCATGGGGCCATAGACACGATTGGCCTCGCCACCTTTCCCGTAGAGGAGCTCCACCTCGTGGCGTTTGTTCATCGGCGGCCACACTTCCATTGAGCAGTGGATACAAAGGCCACATTAGAAATCGCCTTTCATTGATTCACGCATTCGATCCATTGACCAGGCGACCAATGCTTACGATTTCCTTCATTGAGAGCAATAGAATGTTTATTGGAACACGTACATCGATTGATAGGCGAATATTGCTTGAAACAATAAATAGACAGGTCTTGTACAACGGAAGACTACCTTCGTGTGCAAGTAAGTGTTTTAAGGAGGGAGTAGCGAAAAACCGGTAACGAAACGGGAAGTTCAGGTTTAAGGAAGAAGATGATTGCAAACTGTCAATAAAGTCGTCCACACGTACGCGAGAAAACAGATCACCGTTTAGATCGTCGGCTTGAAAAGGGCCAACGATTGGAGGAACAACAGGAACCGTTCTAGTAGAGAATTTATAGATAAAAGAACAATCGCTCAAATAGTTCATTTTGCTACAAACCTTCTCTTCCGACCCCTCTATTCCGGTTAAGTGTAAAAAATCGCGAGGTCTAAGGTTGTACACAAAACCAAATCCCAAAAGCACCGCTGTTTCTGACATAAACAGTGTTGGAAAAAGGTTGGAACTAGTAAGTTTGACACCAAGAGCTGTGCTCGTATAATAAGGCACGTAAAGAATTCTCGAAGCAGAAGATCGGACGCGACATTTTTTAGATGTTTGAGGAAGAAACATGGAAGCCCTCATGATGGTAATGGGAAATTGTGCATAAGAGATGTGAAGGAAGTCGTCCAACCAAGTTTTTAAGAACGCGCGAGGGCAATTGGGATCAGCGGCAGAAAGGAGGATGTACTCAATTGAAGAAGTCGCAAATTGAGCGAACACTTGATGATCGGATTGATCGTCTTCTTGCTGTGTCATTTCATCCACGTTTTCGACAGGACCGATATCAAAAGTGGTTTGGCACTGGACGGACTGGACCAGATTCAGAGAATGCGAGGAAGGCGCGGATTCAAGCGATGAAGTGATTGGCTCGAGGGTCGTGAACGCAAAAGAGGCAGCTGAAGTGGAGGGAGGAAAAAGTGGTCAATTCAACGGGTTCATCGGTAGGAGCGGAGTGGACGTAAGAAGAGGTTGAGAACAAACGAAAGGCGGGGAACGAATGGAACATTCGAAAGGACTTACGATGTTCTGTTCTTCGAAATTCATTGGCTCATCAGTTGCCGGTTGTTCAGAAGTCGAGGCTGGAGGAGGAAGGGAGGAAGAGGAATCGGGGGAAGCGGTCGGCAAAACGCGTGGTTGAAAGTCGTATTTTTTGGGAATAACACGCGTGTTTTTAAATTTTACGTTCATCTCGCGTAGCTTACAGCAATTAGGAATATGCAACGAATTGGAAGGATCGGAGAACTTTTCGACTCGATCGTAAATAACGGAGGCTTCATCTTTCAACTGGTTATAAAAACTTGAGTCGTCAGGAACCCCATCGTAACCGGCGGGAACAATAAGGCGACAATGATCAAAGAAGAATACGGCATACGTCGGTTGAGATGAACGAAAAGCGTCAATATCGCGAAGTCGACCATGAGCCTTCACTTCACGCTCATAACGAAGAAACCAATTGCAGCGATAAATGAAATGATTGCGAAGAGCAGCGAGGAAATCCTCGTTGCCCCAATGGAACGAGCGGGTGGTGCAGAGCTTATGAGTGCCTTCGGCGGCGTTAGTGAGACGACGGAGTACAATCAATTTCAACTCTTCATTGTCCAAACGAGCCAACGAAGGGGGGAAATCAACCAACTCTCGAAGGCGCCGAAGCAGGGAATCCATAGTATTTGTGTTGAACGTCTGCCCGTCCCTCATCAACGACCCCAAAAGCGACGGCCCGGCGCACTCCTTCGCTTTGACTTTCGTGGCCGTGTGCGTGCATCCGAGGAGTTTGCATCTCAAAGCTAGACGCCAATCGGAAGGGTACTGCCCGAGCACCTTGCTGGCACTAGCCCGCCATGCTGAAACGACCGTTGATGAGAAAGAAAGATGGACGGCACAAACGGTGTTTGAACGTCCGTTTAGGAGCGGGAGCGGCGGCTCCCTTTTCCTCTTCTTCTTCCTTTGCCTGCTTCGCTTCGGCTTGCTGACGCTCCTGATCGCGAGTCAGCACTCGCCTAGGTCGCAAAAAAACGGAAGGGTCGATCGGGACGTGTTCATTCGGTCGAAACGGAACGTCAAGAGAGGGAACGACGGCTAAACGAGTGTTTACAAGACGATGTGCAAGAGAATACGAGAGTTTTTTGTAAGCTATGTTCACTGATTATGAATTTTACATTAGACAACGTTTGAACGAGTGCAAACACGTTCAACGCTGCGAGCAGGAAGCCGGAAAAACGAATCCGTCCATCTCAGCCGTGCTCAGTATTTAAACGGCGCCCGCGCCCTTCAACAGACGTTCGCCACCAACGAGCCGCACTCGCCAAACCCTGGCCGAAAGCAAACGACCGCTGGGCGAATTCGCGCAGAAACCCGCCTCACCGGTGGAGGAGGTCAAGAGGGATAATTGAGAACTGATCGTGAGCTCCCAATCGTTTGCATTCAACCGTTAATCAACGCCGCTCTTTGCAGCGCTTCTACGCGTCGCCGGAAGCCTCGTCGTTCGCGCGCCAGCTCCGAACTCGCCGCCCTGCGCGAGACGGCCGCCCGACTGGACGACGCCGCGGCGATCTTCTCGCTGGACGCTTTCGAGCGGGACGTGCAGCAGGCGGAGGCCGAGTGGGCGGAAGTGAGCGGGCAGCTGGCCGCCGAGCTGGAGCAGGAGCTCCGGCTGCAGCAGGCGGGTGAGCGACCTCAACACGCGCCTGTCGGAGAAGCTCGCCCGGCCGCTCAAGGAACAGCGCGAGTTCGTCGCCCACGAACTGCTCGCCCTGCGGCGCCAAGTGGACGAGTTGGCTGCCGCATCCGACCAAGTGGCGCCCCAACGGCGCTTCGTGGAGCGCGCCGCCCGCCTGCCGACGAGTAGCTGCAGCGACGCCAAGAACTCGCCGACGCCGTCAACGGGCGGGACACGCGCGTGCTCGAGAAGGAGGTGCCGCACGCCGAAGAGGACCTCCGCCTGGTCGAAGACGCGGCCGCCGACGTGGAGCGCGTGCGTGCGCAGGTGGTCGCGCACGAGGAGTGGGCGCGCGGCGAGGACGCCCTGCGCGCTCTGCTGGACACCGCGCGCGCCACCGAGCGGCCCGAAGCGCGCCGCACTAAACTGGACGCCATCTTCGAGGAACAGCCGGCCGATTCGACCGACGAGACCGAAGAGATCGCTGGATTGAGGATGAGGAACAAAATCAACGAAGCGAACGACGAGGCGGAGCGCGAGGAGCGAGTGCACCGCGTGGACGAGGACGTGGGCCGCGCCGCTGTTCTGGAGCCGCCCTGCCCGCCGCGGACGCCGCCCGTCTGCAGCCGACCGTCGAGCGCGCCGAACGCGTGCTGGCCGTCGAGCAGGAGGGCCGCCGAGCGGGAGCGCCTGCTGGCGAACGTTCGCGCCGCTATGCACGCCCGCAAAAGAAGCACAGAAGGCAGTGGACTAAATGATAAACGCCCCGTTGCAAAGAAAGATGTAGAAACGAGTTGCAAGTGAAATGAGCAACAAGATTAGAGGGCCTTTAACAGGAGTCATCAGTGAATGCAAAGAACGTACCGAAAGCTGCAAGCGTTGTAGAAGAAGGAGCAGGCGTGTAGGAAGGAAGGGTGAAGCCGGTCGTATGGGTCGTGTTCTCCATTTGCGCGTTTTCGATTGGATCTGGCAAACTGGTTTTTAATCTTAACGTTCCGCCGCTTACGAGCAACGGAAAACTCCAGCACCAGATAGACGAAGGGCAACATGACAGCGAGCAAAATTCCCAAAAGACGCTGCAAACAAACATATTCGTCAAGGAAGAAACCCTCTACAAACCAAGCAGACGCTTTGGAGATTCCACCCGCCCACACGTTCGGATTCCTTCCCCGGCAAAACCTAAATCAGCGCATCGTTGACGTCCGTTTGCAACGAGAACTAAGGAGAGAAGGAAGAAAGCGTACCGCTGGAACGTCGCCGCGCGCGGTCCGCGTACGACGAGAACGTCGAGACATTGTCGTCGCAGTTGGTTAGAACTGTTTGCAGTCAGCAGAATGCAGTGGCCAGGTGATGACATTTAACTCAAGCTGATTTCTAAAATGCCCACGTTCAAGCGATCAAAACGGGGTTGAACGCGGCAATCAACAGCAACAGTCAATACAAATGCAGAGCTTCGTTTCGTCCACAAACAAATCACGCCCTTTGACAGCCTCAGCATGAACTTGTCGTCGGTCGTGCTGCGCAAACGGAAATCAAGCGAGTGAGAGCGGACTTCGTGAACAATCGGGCGGACTCCAATTATTCCCACTGGAGCGTCCCCGCTGGAATCAGCAAACGATGGCGCACGTGGCCAACGCAAATCGAACGGACGGGAATCTTTGCCAATAGCGAGTGAGAGCCCAGACGGAAGGACTGCGGCGGCAACGAAGAAACGAAACTGCGGTTTATGATCCACAACAGTGATCGGTCGTTTTCATTTGCGGGCGGCCGACGACCCTAATCGCCTCAACGAGCAAAGATCGATCGGACAAAAGCCGCAAATGCGTGCCGCAAGAGAATGATGTGAACGAGAGCGGAGTGCGCTCAAAGACGAACAATCGCCTTATTGATGTCGCTGGATAGATTGGGAAAGATTGAGAACGAAGAGACAACCGAAATAAACTCGTTTGTCGTCCGCCACGAATGAAGCTGACTGGGAGGAACAGCTGCTTCTTGCTTGAATGGGAGGAGTTGAACGGTTGAATTCCGGTCGTTTGAGTGTTCCTCGTCTTTGTGTATTCGTTCAACGAGTTTGTCGTTAGACGTAGCGGCCCGAATTTACGACGAAGCCATCCTTGCTTTTGTTTCCCTCCAATACGAGCAATAGAATGTTTATTGGAACACGTACATCGATTGATAGGCGAGTATTGCTTGGAACAATAAATAGACAGGTCTTGTACAACGGAAGACTACGAGCTAAACAAACCATAGAAGAGGAAAGCAGCGATTGGTGAACGAGAAGTACAAACATTTGTGAACAGAAAGGAATGAGAAGAAGGCGGTCGATTAGGCCAGAGCGGAGACGTTCGTGAGCTGCTCGGGGTGGAGTTGGTCCCGAATGGGCTGGAGGATCGATTGGATGTGCTTGGCGAGGAACAGCTGCCGCGGCTGCTCCCACGGGAACTCCGCGTGGCCGAAGTGTCCGTTCTCGGCGGTCTTCTGGTAGATGGGCTTGCGGAGGCCGAGTTCTCTGCAACCGAATCGATTGAACACTCCTCGATGATCAAGAGTGCTCACTTGATCAACATGCCCGGCCGGAGGTCGAAGTTGTCGTTGACCACTCGCAGCAGGTCGGGCTCCGCGAGCGGCGAGGTGCCGAAGTGGGAGACCATGATGCTCAGCGGTTCGGCCACGCCGATCGCGTACGACACCTGGACGAGGCAGCGACGGCACAGGCCCGCCTTCACCAACGATTTGGCCACCCAACGAGCGGCGTAGGCGCCCGATCGGTCCACTTTCGTCGGGTCCTTGCCGCTGAACGCGCCGCCGCCATGAGCGCCTGCAAATCGAAAGGACTGAGTGGAAGAAAGAAAGAAGAAAGCGCACCCCATCCGCCGTACGTGTCGACGATGATCTTGCGGCCGGTGAGCCCGGCGTCGCCCATCGGGCCGCCGATGATGAACGAGCCGCACGGGTTCAAGTGCAGCTTCGTGTTCACGTACAGCTCCGCAGGGATGACGGTGCGAATCACGTAGTGCTCCAACTCCTCCCGCAGCCGCTCCATTCCGATGTCCGCCGAGTGCTGCGTCGACATGACGATCGTGTGCACGCGCTTCGGCACGCACGCGCCCTGCTCGTAGGCGTACTCGATGGTCACCTGAAGGCGGGAGAGGATGAGGGCTCGTAGACATTTGTTTTAGCTGTTGTGCTTGTTCGTTTGGGCTCTCTAAGAGACATTTCGGGCAGCCTCCGAGTGAAAAAGATTCCAAGCTGTTCAAAACTGAGCGGAAATGTCTGCTCCCTTTGAATTCCCCCTTCGTTTTGCGCAAAATCGTCGCCATCTGTCCTTGAAATGACGGCCTTTCGGCAACGACACAACTGTTTGTATTTTGATCTCCGTTTGTCAGCTAACTCAGCGCTCTTTGAGTGCAACTGCCCGCATTCCTCCTTGAAAGGCAATCATCTCTACGCAGCCCCGCAGACGGTCTCAAACTGAGAACGATGCGTGTGGGCCTCAAACGGACAAAACGGAGAGCGAATTCTCGTGATTGATCGCCTTTTCGGTTATTTTCGTCGCATTTTGTTCGAATTTACACTCGCCGCCGCCGTCCGCTCGCCCGCGAGCTTTGCGAAACGAATCGAAGCGTTCGTGGAGCGACTTTTGGTCTTCGACTCGTCGCCGTTTGCACCCGCGCCCGACGATCACGTTGCGCCGACGTGCGCGCGGACGAAAACAGGCCCTCGTTTGAGTGTTCGCCGCCCTCCGGCCGCTTTGCCGGTTGACGTTGATTGAGCGAGACGCCGAACGCGTGATTCGACGAGAGCGGAATCGAGAGTGCACAAGCACAAACACGTGTGTGCTTTGATCTTCTCGACCTTTGCCCCCGCAACGAACGAACCTGAGATTTGGAGTCCGGTCGGGCCCACGGCAGCGTGCCGTTGCGTCGCAGCTCGTGCAGCTTGGCGTTCAGCTTGTGCGAGAGGATCAACGTCAGGGGCATCGCCTCCTCCGTTTCGTCTGTCGCGTACCCGAACATGATGCCCTGGAATTCATGAGATGAAAGAAGGATGAACAAGAGGAAGAACTCACTTGATCGCCCGCCCCAACGTCCTCCTCGCTTTTGTTCACGTGCACTCCGGCCGCGATCTCGGGCGACTGCTGCTCGAGGGCGACCAGCACGTTGCAGGTCTTGTAGTCGAAGCCCTTGGCCGAGTCGTCGTACCCGATCTTCTGCACCACGTCCCGCACGAGCGTTTGGTAGTCGATCTTCGCGTTCGACGTGATCTCGCCGCACAACATCACCATTCCCGTCTTTGTCACCGTTTCTGCAAGTGGATTCGGTTGATTGAATGAAGAAAAGAAGTGAACGCACCACAAGCCACCTTCGCGTGCGGGTCGATGGCCAAGTGAGCGTCCAGGACGGCATCGGAGATCTGCAACGGACGGCGTCAATCGATATTCCTCCTTGCTGCAGAGTCGATTTTGTTACTTTTCGTGTTTCACTGTGCTTTGCGCTGTTCTGCTTGAACTTCAATCAGCTTTTGGTCGAAACGAAAAGAGATAACGAAAGACAGCGTTAGATCGCAACATTTTGGCACGTGCTCTCAGACAAACGACCATTAAACTCAACGGCTGATTGTCACCAGAATTCGAACGACCGTCTTCCGCTTTTATCGCCCGCTCGCTATCGGAAAGAAGAAGCCGAGCTGTCCGTTCCCGCCCAATCGATCAAATTTCTCGTGTCGCGCAATAAAAACGGTCATAATCGAAGCGAAGCGGCGGTCGGCGAGTCCTGATTGCTGGCAGCCCGCCGATCATCAGCATGACGCAACAATCAGACAGACGCCCGCTCTCCGTCTTTACGACCTTCCGCACCGCCGATGACCGCGGAACCGAGCGGAGGGCACAAGGAGCGAACGAAAGAACTCACTTGATCGCACATCTTGTCCGGATGGCCTTCGCTGACCGACTCCGAGGTGAAGAGGAACGTGTCACCGCCCAGCTTCTCGCCGCCGACCGCTGCGCCCAGGTTCGATTGCGACATTGCAAATGGATTTGTTGGAGTGTGAGGTCAGAAGACGAACCTGCAAGAGGGGAATGAGAAAAGTATCGAGGTAAACGATTAAACGCGCTAGTACGACAGGCATCCACGTTCTCTTCAATAAACAAACGAGCGCTGTTGATCGCCGCGAATAGTTTCTTGTTTAAAGCGAAAGAAAGTGGGTAAACTGAGAATGAGAAGACCAAAAGGAAAGACACGAGTTCTCTCCCCATTCCTGCCGTGTTCGTCGAATTCCACCGACTGATGCTGCCGTCGCGCGTCGTGATCAACGACGAAGACGAACCGGACGCGACGGTCGACGGAGGCGAAACAAAGCGGGAGGGCGGAATTTATAAGTGCGAGCGATTCGGGGGTGTTCGGACGGGCGGCAGACGGCGCGCGCGGAAGCGCAGGAGCGACCGAATGGGCGGAGCGCCGGCGGAACGTCCGCCTCTCACCGAAAAGAGATGATTTTCGTTCGTTCGTTCGCGGGTGATAAGCGGGCGGGCGGGCGGGCGGTTCAGGTGGTCGGCCGCAGCCGGCGGTTGTTTTGACGACGTTCGCTTCGCGCACCACGCGACCGCTTCGACAAACGAAACGAAAGGAGATGCAAAGGAACCCGAGGATTGCATCAACGAGGATCCAGCGGGATAGCCGTGGGATCTCCCCTCCGTTCCAAAGACGTGATGCAATTCGAAGCCCACGTGTCGAGTTCCCTTCGATCCCAACGGTCGTTTTAAACCCAACGAAAGGTTAGCGTTCGTTCGAAATGCGGAGATCGAAATGCAAAGCCGCCGGCAAACACGTTCTCGCCCCACCGCTTCAACGAATCGAATGGAAATCCCGGCGAACACACGTGTTCCCCGGCCTTCGACGAACGTCGTCCATCGACGCCCCCTCAAGCGGACAAACGGGGAGCTGGAGCAACGCGAAAGCCGCTTGTTCGTCCGCCGTCCAGCCCGCTGTTTCATTAACATTTTATATGCGATCGCTTGATTCGCTTGCATCATGCTTGAGGATCCCGAACGGACGAGAGGAGGCGAGCGGTCGAGCGGGCGGGCGGAGAATCCGAGGATTAGGGGGTGGAATTGGATTGATCCCAACTTCGCCCGCTTTGCAGCACAAATGGGATCAAGCAGACGATCGCTGCTCCAAAGGAAGGTGCGGTCCGGAACGGCCGGCTGTCCTTTTCGTTTAAAACAATCGGATTCCCCAGTACACCCCGCTGATCAACCAGTTGGGGCGGCTCGAGCGAAAGGGATGATCGAAACATGCGGGGGATGATCGACGAATCCCCGCACTCGCCCCAAACATGACGAAAGAAAGGCAGGAAGAAGAACGGAGGAAACCGGTTGGGCGTCGCGGAGCATCGGGATTCTTGCCGGTCGACCGAACGAAAGAAGCAGCCGCCCGGAGGCGAAATCTTCCGGACGAACCGCAAAGAAGCGATCGGAAGCAGCCGGCGACCGGGTGAGTGGGTGAACCTTCTTCTTTTAAATGCACTTCTAATCATCATCGAAACTCGTGTGTTTGCCGGTTGAAATCACGCTCGAATCGCTCGAGTTTGTGCTCGTGGGTCAACGGAACCCCTCGTTTCGTTCATAAGCCACTTGTTTATCAATACAAACTACAATCAACACCTCTCTCTTCTTGCGAACACAAACGAACATTCACGATCTTCGCGCCCTGAAATGAACGGAACGGAAGCGGGCGGTTGATGCAATCAAAGAGGCGAGTTGCGGAAAGAACCGCAACGAACACCTCCGAAACGGAAACCACCGCTCATTACCAAGTTTTATGGTCTTCGGTCGACCCGCAGAAGGAGTGTGCTTTGTTTGATGAAAGGGTGGATGCAAGCAGGTCGTACCGATGTTCCTCTAGCTGCAAAAAACCCACATCTTCTTCAAGCTTTGTCGGATTCAGAATTCATGTCTTTCCGTAAGCCAAACGCTTTAATCAACCAGTAAACTCAACAATAAACACACACTCATAAACACCAATGAACGGAACGAATCACCGCTTCTTGTAGAGGCAGGGGTCGAGGATGAGGCCGGTGGGTCGCTTTTGCTGCACCTTCCCGTTCTTCTGGAAGTTCATCAGCAAGAAGTAGTCCGTGAGGTTTCGCTGCAAGCGAACGACGATCAATCAATCACTCAAATCCAAACAAACCTCGTTCTTGCACACGAAACCCATCTGTTCGACCGCTTCGATAAATTTCTTCACGTTCCGAAAGCGGCTGCTCACTTCGGCGATCTTCAGCTTCCCGCTGCAAACAGACGCCCGCATGAAAGAGAAGGAGCTGGAGGAAACTCACCCCATCCGCAGGATTCGGTTAGCCTCGCGAAAGAAAAGCCCCAAATTCGTGCCCATGAGGCTCAAGCAGAACACCACAACGTCGACGCTCTCGTCCTCCAGCGGCGTGTTCGCGATGTTGCACGCGGTCACGTGCTCGTTGGCGGCGACGAGATCGAAGCTGTGCACTGTGAGCTGCTTGCGCGCGAGCCGTTGGGCGATCTGCGCCTCGCCGCAGCCTGAACTCAAGAAGTGAAAGAAATTCAAGCCGTTCTGCTCACCCATGTCCGCAATGACCGTCCCGGCGGGCATCTTCGTCAAGTCGGCGATGATCCGCTCGAGTGGATTCAACGGCCACTTGCGCACTTGGTTCTGGTAGCCGCGGTGGTAGGCGAGGAACGAATCGGCGTCCTCGCCGAAAATCCCGTTCGCCTCGTTGGCGGCCGTCGTGTAGAGCTGCTCGTTGAGGAAGCGGAAGCGGGCGGCCGTCAGGCGTTCCTCCAGCGACTCGGCGGGCGGCTTGCGGCTCTTCGGCGCTGAAGTGGTGGGCGTTTCGGCGGTTGGCGGAAGGTTGACGAGCTGCCGGTCGAGTTTCTTTTGCTTCCGCGTCTTCTTCTTCGCGACGCCGCCCTTCGGCTCGTTCCACTTGCGCTTCTTTTCGACGGGCTTCGGCCGCTTGCCCGCTCGGTCGGCGCCCTTCTGCTTTTTCTTCGATTTCATGCCTGCAACGCTCAAAATAAAACGATCGATCGAACAAGACGGAAGAAACCTCTTGAAGGAGTTGGTTCGATAATCCAGTGCACTCCACTCATTCCTCTCGTTCAACGGTGGGTAGATGTGTTTATTAGGGCGTGCTTTCGGAACAACAACAACGAACAAGTGGGTCTTCTTCAACAATAAACAACAAATAAGACGGAAGATCCCTTCGGCAATCGATCGACCGAAATCCAAACGAAACAACAAACAAATAAGCAGAGACAAACGACATAAAGGATGGGGACTCAACGACGATCCGTCTTGCCGATTCCGCGCTTGCCCGAGAACAGGTGCTTCGGTTTGGCAGTGAGGACGCGCCGATCGGCCTCGCCCTTGCGGCTCTCCTTCTGCCAGGGCTTCTGCGCCTTGCGGGCGATCTTCTTGGTCTTCTCGCGCAGCTGAAAGCAATCGAATGGAGGGTGGAAAGGATAAGGAGAGAACGCACCTCCACGTCCTCGATCAGCTGGTCCTTCGGCGTGGCACGATGAGCCGACAGGGAGCGCGCCCGCCCGAGGTTGCCCATCTTCTTGCCGCCGCGCGTCGGTCGCTCGCCCTCGGCGCGCAGGTTGGACATCTTGCGCTTCTTGAGGTCGACGCCCAACTCGCTCATTTCGTCCTCCAGCTTGCTGAGCGTGCGCTCCCGCTTGCGGCCCTTGGTGCGCGGAATTTGCGGCTTGTCTACCTTGTTCAGCGCGTGCTCCAGCCGCAGCAGCTTCTCCTTGGCTTCGATGCGCTGCGCGTCCAGCAGCAGCTTTTGGGTCTCCTCGTCGTCCGAGTCGAGGTCCTCGTCGTAGTAGCCGGCCTCTTCGCGCAGCTTCTCCTCGTCCTTGATCTTCTTCAGCATCTGGAAGCGAACAAACAATTAACTAATTGAATCGAAGAAGGGAACTCACCTCAACGACGTTCGGATCGACAAAGTCGGCGATGTTGTGCCCCTCCCAGATCTCCGGCACGACGTCGTACTTCTCCTCGGGGTTCTTCAGCAGGTAGTGCTTCTTGAGGTCGAGCACGTACTGATCGCCCATCTCCAGCTCGAGCTCGCGCTCCAGCTTGCGCGTCCGCTCGTCCCGATGGGCGCCCAGGTCGACTTGCATCTTGGAGCGGCGCTTCTCGAGCACGGCCGGCGGCACGTAGGCGGCGCGCACCTTTTCGTCGCGCGGCTCCGGGTACGCGACGAACAGACGCGAGAGGGGGCCCGACTCGGCCGTCTGCTTCGAGTGCAGCTTCTGCTCCACGCGGTGCGCCATCAGCGTGTCGCAGGCCTAGAAGATTAAATAGATGGATCGAAAGGGATGATTAGAGAACTCACGGCATCGCGCAACGCGATCACGCCCTCCTCGCTGACCGTCGACAGTTGGACGATGCGCACGTTGTCCGCCTCGAGCTTCTCGAGCAGCGCGTTCGTCTCGGCGCCGAGGTCCTCGCGGCGGATGATGTCGATCTTGTTCAGGCCGATGAACACGGGCTTGTTGGCGAAGAGCGGGCGGATCGACTCGAACAGTTGGATCTGCTCGGCGATCGTGTGATCGCACTGCTCGCTGATGTCCATCACGAACACGACGGCGGCCTTCAGGTGGGCCAACGCCGTCACCGCCTGCATTTCGATGGTGTTGCGCTCCTCCAGCGGCTGGTCGAGGATGCCGGGCGTGTCGATCACCTGCCAGCGGAGGTAGCGGTAGTCCAGATGGCCCACGTAGAGCGACTTCGTGGTGAACGCGTACGGCTGCACGTCCACGTCCGCACGCGTCAGCTTGTTGATCAGCGACGATTTGCCCACGTTCGGGAAGCCGCACAACAACAGCGTCCTGAGGAAACGAGAGTAATTGAAAGAATGAAAGGGTGAACGAACCGAGTGTTCGGGTCGATGGACGGCAGACGGCTCAAATGTTGGCGCACCTGCTCCAGGTAGTCGAACGACGCCTTCTGCCGCTTCAGCAGCTTCACCATTCGGCCGAGAGCGGCGCGTTTGAGCATTTTGCAGCGGTACAGCGAGTCCGCGTACTTCAGCAGCCGCACGTACTCGCGCGCGATCCCGTCCACGAGGTTGCGGGCGGTGTTCATCTGGCCGAGCGCGATCTTGTAGTGGTCCTTGTCGTAGAGGATGTTCATCAGGTCCGCGTAGAACGGGTGCACGTCCTGCAAGCAACCGAATAAAGGGAAGAAGGAGAAGGAGGGAACGAACCTCCATCTTCGGGAACTGCGTGATGATCTCCGAGAGCTTGTCGTGCAACGTCTGCTGCAGGAACTTGACTTTGCGCGCGTAGAAGGCGCGAATGCGGCTGATCGCGTAGTGCCGGTGGACGACCGTCGGCGTCTTGCGCTGCGTCTTCGACAGCACGACCTCCTTCAGCGTCTGCAACGCACCGAATAGATGGTGGATCGATCGAGTAAATTCACATGTTTGATTTACTCAAATGACTACGGAAAATGCACCAAACGAACGGAAATTAAGCAAAAATCCCTCATATTTTGCAATCGAGGGAAACTCACCGCAGCGGACGGGACGATCGTGATGTTTTTGAAGTTGTACAACGACGACATGCTTGCGGGCGTGCGATTAACCTGAAGAACACACGAATAATCGAAGAATCCGACGGAAACACGCGAAAAGCGGAGGAAATCGCGTCCGTCTGCCGCTTTAGGCCGCCCCGCACGAAACGAGCAGCGGAGAGGGGCGCTAACTAGCGCATGAGTGGGCGCAGGTTGCCGATTGACGTCCATTTGTTTGCACAATGGTCAGCGCCTCGCAGCGATCGAATTTGCATTGCGGGTCCATCAGTCTTCAGCAGTACGAGGTTGAAATCAATTGAACAGAAGTGCTGCACGAATTCAATCGATAATCGCGGCTTTCTAACGTTCAAATCGCTTCGAAATGACCCGATCGACCGCTTACTTCCTGCTACTCGTCCTCGTGTTCGCCTTGGCCGTTGGAATCGAGGCGAAAGTGGACGAGAATCCGCACGAGAAAGTCGAGGCGGTCAAGTCGGCGACGAAAATCCCGGCCGAGTCGGCGGCCAAATCCGAGGATCACGGCGTGTTCGATCGAAAGTCCTGTACGTTCCTCATTGCTTTCATTTGCATTCCGTTCGTTGTGTTCAGATCAAGCCCTGCTGCAGGTGAAGCGGCAGGAGCAGGCGGCCGTCGTGCAGCGCATTCTGGACAACGGCGACCGCAAACGCGTCAAATCGATGGTGAAGGACGCGCTGACCGAAATGCGGCGAGTGCTCGGCGACTCGAAGCGCGCGATCGAGCAGGCCAAGTTCCTCGCCAAGTCCACCCTCTTCCCTGCGGAAGATCCGCTGCGCGAGGCCGTCGCAAAGGTCGTCGAGAACACGGCCTTCTTCTTCGAGTTCGTCGTCTACCTTCCCGACTACGCGGAGCATTTCTACAAGAAGCTGGAGATGAAGGACCTCATCGACTGGGCGTACGAGTTCGCGACGAAGATGGCGCTCTACGACGACGAGACGTTCGTTCTTTCTCATCCTTCATTCACTTCTTTGTTTCCAGCTACAAACTGTTGACGAACGGCGCCCAGGAGTTGGAGATGATCCCGCGGATGCCCCACTACAAGAATCCCTACCGCTACGAGAACCTTCGAGCGGCCCAACAGGAGAAGGCGATGGAGGACTTCCACAAGGAGCAGGAAGCCCGCAAAAAGAAGGAAGCGCAAAAGAAGGCCGAGCAGAAGAAGGCGAAGAAGACCGGCCCCAAGATGACCAACACGGAGCTTTGAGCGGGACGAAGAGAGCTCTGTCGAGTGCCTTCCGATTTGTCGCCTGTTTGTACATTCTCCACTAATTTATTCGTGCCTTATTCTTCGGTTCTTTGTGCTCAACCCGTCTTCTGGTCAGCTGCCTCCCGCCTTACGCAAACCACTCACTTCTGCTCGAGTTCAATCGATTCTCTCACTTACCCACCTACCCGCATTCGATAATAAATTCCTTAACGAGAAGCGAGCGGAAACAATCGAATTACTCGCGCTCCTTCGCCTCCCGATCCGCGACGCCTTCGAGTGATCCGAGCGATGAGGAGACGGGCGGCAGGCGGGTGATTGAGTGAGTGCGTGAATCGACTCCCGCTCGAGCGCTCCTCCGCTTCGGTCGTCCGCATTTCATAACTCGCTCGTCGCGTCGATTGTTGTTGTTTGCGGTCGTCTACTCACTGACCGAAATCAATGAACACCTTGAGCCGACCAGAAATGGAAGGTAATGAACGGACAGAGCAAACAACGAAGAAAACCCCGTCTTCCAGACATCCCCGCCGTTCCCACCATCAAGCTCGATCGGAATTACCGAACGCCGCCGACTAATTAGCGAATGCCGCCGATCTTCCGGTTTTTCCGCGCCTTTCGTTGCGGAACGACCACAAAAACCATTTCGTTTCGGCGGTTAATCGCTTGTTTTTATGCGCGCTTCGAAGAGGGAGCGGAGGGAACGCTCCACCGCCTTCGCCGCCGCTCCAGCCGCCGCTTTCGCCGTTGATCGACGAGCGAAATCCCGCCGGGCGGCGCCGACGGCTTCAGGCGGGCGAGCGGGCGAACGAAACGAAGAAGCGGCGGCAAGCAGAAGACGTGATCCTCCTCCCCGCCGACGGCTTGACCGTTGGTCATTTCGTCGCCTCTCCCGCCCGCCCGCCCTGCCGTCCGTGATCTCGTGAACGAGTGAGTGAGGGCGCGGTAATTCGCTCGCCAATCTCCTCGCCCGCCCGCTTTCTTTTTACTCCGCTTAATCCCGACTAATCCACTCGCTCATCTTCTTGCCCGCTTCTTCACGTTCGCCTCATTGGATCATCGCCCAACGTTCTCTTTTCATCACTCCGTCGTTGCGTAATCAATCCCTTTGCTCAATTGTGATTACTCCTTTGATTCCTTGAGATGTCCAGCTCCTTTCTTTCTCTACTGTTGCTCTCGCTCCAAATCTGTTCGCTTGTTGCTCGAATCGTCCTCGTCCACGACTCCAATTGGTACCCGCATGCAGGTTATTTTTCTGACTTGATTGCTGCTTGATCGCTTCGTGTCGTTCAGGAAACCCGGGCGTCAAGCTTCGACTAACGCGCAAGGGCGCGGAGCACGTGAAAGAAGTCGGCGTGAAGCTTCTGAACGAGCAGCTGGCCCAACTGCAAGGCTTCAAGGTCCAGCACGCGTTCCAGCAGCCCGGCTTGTCGGGTTGGATCTACGTGAACGACATCCGAACGCTCGGCTATCAGCCGCCCGAGCGGTCGCGCATCGAATTCGCTTCGCCGTCGTTCATCACGTTCGCCATCGAGAACACGGCCATCTCGTGAGTTCCGCAACGGAAGACGTCCTCATTCGTTCGGCAGGCTGACCGGCCGCTTCCTCGGCGTCTCCGGCCCGTTCCAGGTGCCCGGCACGGTGAACGGCCAGATGTCCGGCATGTCCGTCGCGTTGACCACCGCTTTTCGCGCGACGCCCGACGGAACGATGGCCGTGAACGTCGTCAACTGCTCGACGGTCATCCTCCAGTCCAACTTCATACTGTCGCCGGAGGGACCGTTGAGTGCGATCCTCAAGACATTCGAGGTTCTTCTGCCTTTCATTGCATCTATTTGATTCGTGTGTTGAAGGTCCAAATCAACGACCTCATCCGTCAACGCATTCCGAACATCTTCTGTCGGGGGCTGACAGACATCATCGAAAAGAACTCGCCCGCTCTCTTCCAGCGGCTGAACCGCGCCCAGCTCACCGAACACTTCCAAACGTTCGCCGGCAACGGAGTGATCGAGAGGTTGAGTTGAGGAGAAGAAGGGAGTAAGCGTTCGGTTGCCTTCAGCTTCATTCGCCGCTTCACGGACGGCCTGTACATCGACGGGCATCAAATCTCGTCGCCGACCGTCACCAGCGAGTACTTCGAGACGCAACAGAGCGGTTTGTTTGGTTCATTAGAATGCGAGCAGCCGGGTGTTTGCAGGAGAACTGCGCTACAACCACACCGTCGGCTCGGCTCCGTTCTTCCCCCGACCGATCCCTGTGGATCACTCTTCGGAGCGGATGCTCTACCTGTACGGGAGTGAATTTGCGTTGAATTCCCTGCTCTACCATGCGTACGAGTCGGATCGCCTGTCCATTCGGGTGTGTCCACTCAATTGTTCCTCCTTTCATTCGTTTGTTCGCTGCAGATCGAACGAGACATGCTGCCCGAAATGTACAAAGGATTCGTGCGCACCTCCTGCTCCGATTCGTCGCCCATGTCCGCCTCGGACGGGACGGAACACGAGTTCTTGTCGTCGATTTGCGTGGGCAAATTGATTCCGAACATCGCCGAGAAGTTCCCGAACACAACGACGAAGTTCACGCTCTTGGCGCACGGAGTGCCCGTGACGCGCTTCATCGAGGGCTTCTCGTCGATGGACATGAAGAGTGGGCGGCCATTCCTTCCATTCATTCCTCATTTGTTCCTTCAGCCCGCATCCTCACGTACGTGGACGACCGCGGACAGGAGCGGCAGATCCTCGTCTCGTCGGCGGACGGCGTGGCGGACATCAAGCTGAACGCGGAGGACGCGCGCATCACCGGCGACCTCAAACTTCGCCGCCTGAACGTCCGCCTGCATCGGAGCGCAATCGGCGGCATTTCGCCCGAATCCATCGAACAGTTGGCGCCGTTGGCCAAGACGTTCCTCGGACCGCAGTTGTCGCGCGGCTTGAAGCAGGGACTCCCGTTCCCGTTGAAGGCAAGCCGGAGACGAAAGCGGATGTTCAATGGTTGCTTTAAGGACTCGATCACCTTCATCGAACCCCAACTGTCGATCCACGACGGCTTCGTGCGGCTGGCCACCGACTTCCGCCTGGGCGAGGAGAACTTGCGGCAGAAAGTGCGCGAGGGATTCGAGCGGATCAAGAACTCTTAAATTGCTTTCCGTTGTTTCGAATAAACGAGTGCCTGATGGAAGAGTTCTCTTCGAGGATGAGTGCAAGCAAGAGGGCAAGTGTGTGTCCCCAACCTTCCTTTTGGCCGCTGGCGTCATCCCGCTCGATCGAACAGCCGGCGGGCGGCGAGCGGCGCCGTCCAGTCGGCCGGGCGGGCGGGCGAAAGCGGGGGCGAACGAGCGGAGGCCACCGCCCGGCCGCTCGTCCTTCTTCCCACTTCCGACCGCTCGATCCATCCGGCAGGCAGCCGGCGCGCCGATCGGCGGCGAAAAGCGGCTGGTCGTCCCGATCGGCCGTCCAACGGAGCAAATTCGTGATCTCGTCGTCGTTCTCTTTCGTTTTATTCGCTTTTCGAAGGACTCCGATTTCTTTCGAGCTTTGATTCTCGTTGCGCATTCGTTTCGAGCAAGCCGTTCGTTTATTCCTCATTTGCAGCTCCTCCGCCGTCCGCCAGCTCAAAATGGGTCGCTACGGAGGGATTGAGGACGACGTTGCGCACGCGACCAAGGTGAGTTCTTCCCTCTAATTCCCCTATCGATCTGTCGCTTCTTCAGTGGTGGTCCGCGTATCCCGCCGGGTGAGTCCCTTCAAACACCCCCGCATTCATTCGTTTCGTTTGCAGCCGCTTCACGGAGATGGCGCGCGCCGAGAACACGTTCTCCGATTTGATCACCGGCGTCTGGTCGAAGCCGAAGCGGTTGGGCCGCTCGGCGTCGTACACGAACCTCACGTACGTGAAGGAGGCCGTCCACGACTATCCGATCAAGCGGAGCCCGTCCGTCAGCTCGTTGGCGCCGTCGTTGGGCCTCCTGCCGCAGTACGACCGGCAAGCGGAGCGGATCGTCCACACGACGCCCGTCTACAAGCCGCTCATCCACAAGTCCGCCCATCCAGTGGAGATCGTGATCAAATCTCCTTTTAGTTGGTACAACGGCGCCTACGCGACGGCCAAGTTCGTGGACACGCAACGCGAAATGCACCGACCGTTGCGACGCGAGCAGCCGGTCAGCGAGCGCGCCTCGCACGTGCCCTACTACACGTTCCAGACGAAGCGGATCTTCTTCGAAGAAGTGAGTTCTTTTGCGTTCGATCACTCGTTTATTCCGGGGGGCAAATGGAAGGCACTCATTAGGGCACACAGTTCTAATCGACAAGAAACTCCTCACTCCTTTGCTTCGGCCGACTGCTCGGCGTAAAGCGGGCGGAGTTGGGCGTGGGCGCGGCGGAAGAGCGGATGGCGAACGCGGCGGAAATGCGCGTGTCGTTCGGCGTTCGGCTCGCGGACCGCTCGAACGGCGGGCATCGGGCACACGTCGTCGATGGAGGCGTCCGGCTCGACGGCCAAGCGGGCGAGTCGCGCGGCCCCCAACGCCGGACCGACTTCGCCGCCGGCGCGCAGCACGAGCCGGCGGCCGAGGATGTCGGCGAGCATTTGGGTCCAATAGTCCGAGCGACAGCCGCCGCCGATCACCGTGATCTCGTCGGCGCGGTAGCCGGTCGACTCGACCGCGAGGAAGCCGTCCAGCAGGCCCAGCCCGACGCCTTCGAGCGTCGCGTTCGCCAAGTCCGCGCGCTCGGTGTTCGGGCCGAGGCCTTCGAATCAGCGGGGTTATTTGGGGCAAACAAACAGAGAACAAACCGGTGAACGATCCTCGCAAATGGGCGTCGTTGTGCGGCGTTCGCTCGCCCGTCAGGTACGGGAGGAAGAGCGGCCCGTTCGGCTGCAAGCCGCGCTGCTCGGCCGCCTCCAACAGGGCGGGGACGTCGGGGAAGCCGGTCAGTCGAGCGGTGAAGTCGAGGCAGTTGGCCGAATTCAGCATCACGCTCATCAGGTGCCATGTGCCTGCAATCCCCATTGATTGGAAGGATTGTTCGTGTGTTGCTCACCGGGAAGCGCGTGGCAGAACGAGTGGACCGCCTGCTGGGGGAGCGCCTTGAAGCCGTCGGCCACGGCGAAGTAGACGCCCGAGGTGCCGAGCGAGAGCATCGCCTGGCCGTCGTGCACGATCCCCACGCCCACGGCGCCGGCCGCGTTGTCGCCGCCGCCCGCCGCGATCGGCAGGCCGGCCGGCAAGTTCCAGCGCTCCGCGAGCTCGTCGCGCAACGCGCCCGCCGCCTGCGATCCTTCGCGCACTTCGGGCATCTGCGAGCGCTCCAGCCCGCACGCGGCGAGCATCCGATCGGACCACTGGCGGCGGGCGACGTCCAACCACAGCGTTCCGGCCGCATCCGAGGCGTCGGTCATGAACGCGCCGCTCAGCCGAAAGCGCAGGTAGTCCTTCGGCAGGAGCACTTTGGCGATCTTCTGCAAACACACGAGAATAGAGTAAAAGCGAGGAACTCACCGCAAAGATCTCCGGCTCGTGTTTGCGCACCCACAAGAGTTTGGGGGGGGGGTGAAGCCGGGCATCGCGAGGTTGCCGGTGATCGCGCGGAAGTCGTCCAGTCGCTCCAACTCGGCGCACTCGACGTCCGACCGCCCGTCGTTCCACAGGATCGCCGGACGCAACACTCGGCCGTCGGCGTCCAGCAGCGTCGCGCCGTGCTGCTGCCCGCTGAGCCCAAGGGCGGCCACCTGTCGCGAATCCACCCCGTCGGACTGCAGCACGCGCTCCACCGCGTCCTCGGTGGCGCGCCACCACGCCTCGGGATCCTGCTCGCTCCAGCGCGGGTGCGGGTGCTGGACGGTGAGCGGACTCGACGCGCTCGCTCGCACATCGCCGCTCCGGTCGATCAGCACCGCCTTCACGGACGACGTGCCCAAGTCGATGCCCAAGTACAAGCTTTCGGACGGCATTTGGACTGCAACGAGAGGGAAATGAGTGAGGAGAAAGAAGTTGTGAACGCGTGATGATAAGCCGCAATCTTCGGAGCAAAAAAGATCGCTGTCGACCGACCGAAACGACCGGCCGGTTCACCAATTTGGCGGCGGCGAGCGGAGCAATCGGGTCCAAAAAAGTGTACACTCCGGCGGCCGCTCGTCTTTCCGCCTGCTCAAGCGCCACACGCGGGCATCTTTTCGGCCACTTCCCGTGAAACACACACGTGCATTCCAGAGCAAACACAAACAACAAAATGAGCAAATACAAATGGGATTCGTGAATGAGCGCATAAAGACAGGAGATGAACTTCCACCGGGTTTCTGAATAACATTAGTGATCTCACTTCAACTCTTTCTAGATCTTGATTTAATTTGTTTGTTTGCAGCGTGCCCAACCTTACAAGTCGTACCTGCGCCAATCGCAGCAGTACCTGGACCGCTACGTGAGTGCGCGCCTGAAGGCGGACGACTTCGCGCAGCAATACGCGTACTCCGCGTACGAGTGGCGAAAACCGCAGGACTACTCGTTCAACCGGTCGATGGTCTACGGAAGTGCCGTCAACGTGCCTTAGTGAGTGATTCCTTTAATTTCCTCTACCGCTTGCTCGTTCCAGTGCGCCGTCGATCCCCCACTCGTACAACGACGCCCAGGCCCTCCGCCGTCTGTACCGCACCACCGGGCGATTCCGATTTGCTTGAGCCTCCTCCTCCGTCTCTCGAATTGCCGAAGGAATGCCCGCTCGATTAATCCGTGTGCTGCCGCTGCAAAGGACGTGTGAAATGCACGACTCAGTTGCTTTTTCTTCGACGTGTTCAAATGCCATCCCCTCGTCGGTAATAAACGAAGATTGCACGAATCCGCTAGAATTGGGCATCCGGCGATTAAGAAGGACAAAGAAGTGGAACGAATACACCTGCTCACCAAACAACAACTCGTTTGTTGAAGTGAGTGGAAGAGTTGACACGTACAAGCGGAACAACTGACCAATTGCCGCTGTTTTCTCCGATAATCCCGTGTCTTTGGGCGCGTAATTCGTAGCCGACGGAGCTTCTCCTTGCCGTTTCACGGGTGTTTTATCCGCCTCGTTTCCCCTCGTTTCCTCGTCCCAATTCTCGCACACGTCCGCACGGCCATCCGCGAATCGAACGTCCGCTTGCAGCCGCGGGATTAGCGCCCGCCAACCGTCTGCTGTCGCCATCTTGCCGCCGGCTTCTTCGCTCTCCGTCGTCCACGAATAAACGGCAGAAATGCACCGGAAAGGAGGCGCCGATCGAAACCTCTGCGTCTACGAGGACTTCACGATCTTCGAGTCCGATTTCCGCTCCGTTTTGTCGTCGTGGTTGACCGACACGGCCGTGAACTTCGCGGCCACCTTCCTGAAGAACGAACTCGTGGGAAAGGAGGACGACAAGGTTCGTTTCCACTCGTTTCAACCTTTGATTCCCTGGAATGTTTAGATCGTGCTAGTCTACGCGTTCATGTGCGAAATGCTCAAGTACACGAACGCGGAAGAGCCGGCGGAAGCGGCCGAATTGCTCCGCTCGGTGGGCGTCTCGCCCGAGAAGTATTGCTGCTTCTTGCTGAACGACAACGCCGATCCCACGGCCGGTAAGTTCCCTTCCATTGCAACGATGATTCATTCCTTCCGTTGCAGTCTCGGGCGGTACCCACTGGACTCTCCTGCTGCACGACCCCGTCCAGAAGGTGATGTGGCAGCTGGATCCGATGGTCGACATCCGGCCGGTGCATTGCTTGGCCGTAAGTTTTTTCTTTCGATCTTTTATTTCCCTCGAGTGCTGCAGTTCTTCGCCCGAATCCGCTCCTTCCTCAACGACGAGTACCGAGTGATGGCCTCGCCGAAGATGAACCTGAACGGGAGCTGTGGGATCTACGTGGTCGAGTACCTGCATTGCATCTTCAAGGTACCACATTCTTTATTGCTTCTACTCACTTGTTTCTTGCAGTACATCCAGAACGGTGGGCGGCGGGTGCAAGAGGCGGATTTGAGCGGAATCAACGACCAGTTCGCGACGAAACGGCGCCTCTTCTACTGCGAGCTGATCAACCGGCTGGCCGTCGAGCAGGGCAAGGAGGCGGTCGTGTTTTGAACTCTCTCGATTGTTCTCTTTCGTTCGTTCTTCCGGTCGATCGCCCATTGGATTCTGCAGCTTTCAATTGTCTTCCTTGTGTTTTGTTCCCTGTACATGCATAATCAGTCGAGTTGGCTCGCTCTTGTATTCCCGATTAAATTAATTTCTTTCGGAGACTACGGGGGCGTTCTGCCGGCTTTCTGCTGAATTCTTGATCGCTTGCGGCGAGTGCGGACAAGCGGAAACAGTCGGGAAGGAGCAAGAGGCTGCTGCTGGAAGCGCCTGTACTTCGCGCATGCTCGCTTCTTTTGCCTTCCAAACGATCGATCATGGATGGGAGGAAGTGGCGAGATTCGCGTAACTCGATCGCTTGCCGGTTAGCGAGTTTGTCGAACTGTCCAACGGTCAACGGAGATGAGCGATCGTCCAGCCGATTTCTGGGAAGAGCCAAAGGTCACGTGCGCGACGCTGGCGGCTTCTTCCGAATCGACGCGCTTCGGTGGCCGTCGGACGGGCGGCGGCCGGCCGGGCGGAACGAAGCCGGCGGCCGGATGAAAGGCGGCGGTTTGCGCACGACCGACGCGCACCGAAAACCGCCGCTCGAATTCACGATCGACATTCAGCGAAAGGCCGGCGGCCGGCGGAAACAAAAGATCGTCGGGCTGGAGAGCGGTTGGTCGTTCCGCTTCGCTCATCGTCTGTGTTTTGAACCTTCGATTACGGTGGACGATGAGAGGAGGCAGTCGAAATAGTCAGTTGTTCGCTCAATGTTCCACCTCTTGCCGCAGTAAGGGAGATCGAGTATCGTTTATTGTAAGGAAGTACACGACAAATCAAATGCCTACAATCATCACTAATCAGCAGCACCGGTGCGAATTCAAATGCATTGGAACAAAGAAACCAAAGATCCGAAGGAGATCCGCACGAAGAGAACGAGTGGGTATGTTTGCGATGAGAAGAAATGTACACGAATAGAAGAAGAGATCCTTGGGAACGACCGAAAGAGATCAAGAGGATCTTCGGTTCACTTCAAGACGACCTCCACGGGCGAGCTGGGCGTCGAGTTGATGAGATTGAAGGCCTCCGTCTGCCGCCGCTGCCGCTCGATCTCGCCCCGCCGCATGCTGTGCAGACTGCTACCCCGGCGAGAAGCGTAGCTTCCCTGCAACTGGTCGATTGATTACTCTCGAACAAAAGAAGAGAACGAACCTTCCGGTAGTCGTGTTCGCTGTGGTTGGCGCCCGTCTGTGCGAGCCACAGGTAGTCCGTTTTGTTCACGCACGGGCACAACAGCTTCACGCACACGCGACGGAACCGACGGTTGAAGATCGAGTAGATGAGGATGTTCGAGGCACTAAAACACATCGATTACTTCTGTCTACCTATTCCTTTTGTTTGTACCTGTTGACACAAACGAGGAGGTTGCCGATCGGGATTCGCAGGCGGTAGACCGAGTGGTAGGAAGTGAACGCCTCGATCACGTTGTTCACGCCCGCCAGGAGGTTGCAGAGGATGAAGGTCGAGAGCATGACGAGAGCCATGATCGTGCAACTAAACCTAACGAATCGACCTGATATCCGGAAATCTTCGGAACGAACCGCCGCTCTTTGTCGTCCACTTTCATGTTGCCCTCGACCAGCGACTGTCGTTTGCGGTACGCGTTGTGAACGGCGCGAACGACGGTCACGTTCAGAACGATCATCAACGCCCAGGGATGAGAATCAGGAAGAGCAGATACCCGTACGTGTTGTAGATCTGCAGTCATCTAATGAATGCCCGCTCTTCTGCTCGCAGCTCACCATGATGTACAACTCGTTTTTGCGCAAATCGGTGGGCGACAGCCGCCCGCACTCGTCCAGCCGCAGCTCGAAGACCGACGGCAGTTTGTAGAGAATCGAGATGGTTGCGATGATCATCAGGACGCAGAAGGCCTTCAAACGAACGAATGAGCGGTTTGTTCATTCCTTTCGTTCACCCACCTTCCACGGAGTGCACCAAAGTCGAGTCTTCAGCGGGTACTGGACGGCCAGGTAGCGATCAACCGTCACGGCGACGCACGTCCACACCGAGGCGAACTGCGAGAGCAGCGAGATCGGGAACGTGACCAGTGCGGTGCGCCAGAAGAAGTGGCAGATGAACTCGTTGCCCTGCGGTTCACATCTGATTGGAATGAATGAATGGACGGCTTACAGTGCGCATGCAGATGGACATCGGCGGGTAGATGAAGAGGGACATCGAGAGGAGCAGGAGGTCGAAGAACGAGAGGCCCGCAAGGTAGATGTTCAGCGAGGAGACCATCTTCGGTCGGGAGAACACCAGCACGCACACAGTGGCAGCGAACACGCCCGGCACACAGACGATCGGAATGAACACGGTGTTGATCAAATGGTGCAGCCACATGTCGTCCGGCTCGGGCGGCGGCGGCAGGTGGCGGTGGGCGAAGCAGCCGAACGGGTCGGACGGGTCGACGGTCGTCGTCTCTTCGCTCATATTTCCTTCGGACATCTTGCTCGTTCGATCGGTCGATACGATTCACCACTGAACGGATCGAATGAACGGAGGGAAGCGGAGGGGAGACACGTGCAAGACCACGCGAACACGGGCAATAGCCGGCGGATGGGCGAGACGAACGAGAGGAAGGACGGAAAGGATGGCGGGTGGCATCATCGCCCGCCCGCCTTTTCATCAAGAGGGCGGAGTCGCGGCGGAAATCGAGACGTCCGGCCGGCAAATTGGGCGGACGGGCGGAGTGCGCGGAGTTTCTCGAAATCAAACGCTCCAGCGGGCAAAAAGAAAGCCGCAGCCGGCGGCCGGCGAGATGGACGAGCGGACGCGCGGAAGGCGATCGAACTCGTGGCCTCGACGAACAAAACCCGCAGTCGTGAACGGTCGACTCATTTGAATCGAATGAGTGATGATTGATACGCGGAACCGTTCGCATCGCGAATGCCCCAGACAGTCGCTTCCTTCTTTTGAATGCAAATCGTCTCATCATCATTCCGCCGCCCAATTGTTCGTGGGAGGTCCACTGGAACAAACGGAGCAGACCCAAAGCTTGAAGTACGGTAAACTCGAGCAAGGGCCGCTTAACAGATGTTGGGGCGTCACCCGCCGCTGTAGTCAATCGACCCACCAATTAGCAACAGTCGGCGGAATAATTGGAGCTCTCGCCTAACAACCGCAGCCGCACGAACTTTGCGCCGAGAAGGCGGCGGTTCCAAAAGTCCAGGGCGGCGGAGAAATTGGCGGAATTCCGTCGACTTCTCAGAAATCGCAGCTTTTTGCAACAAAAGAAAGAAACACACGTCAAGCCGCTTTGTCTTCCCGATTCGTCCTCAAGAGTTTCGTGCAAGCGGGTGTCATCAGTAGGCTACAGTTGAGAGTGCTCCCTAACCCGCCGCAATCCACACACTAATGTCCTTCTTTTTCCCACTTGAAGCTGAGATTAACAACCGAATGGTCATTCCAGGAAAGAACGAAAGCTGCAGAAGAGCGCGTTACTTGTGGAAATAGACGGAACAAGGCGGAATTTCCGTTCGCTCCATCGCCAGAAGACGGAAATGCGCTATAAAAGAAGCAACATTTTTCCTCGTTGTTGCGAGCATACGTAAGCAATTGGATCAGAAAGATGTGAAGATAGAAGAGAACTCGAAGATCTCCCATCGTGCCCTTGCACTCACCGCCTCTCAGCCACAAATAGAAGCGATCCTCACCGATTGCTCAACCGCTGCACATAATGACCGTCCATCCGGCAGTTAGCTGTCAGCAGAGGATGAACAAGCGGGTAATCTCTCCACTCTCCAGTCGACCCAAACATCACCCACCACTCATTCGGGAGATCTGTTGGGGGAAACACCCGCCCGCTTTGTCCACGAGTGTTGCGGGCTAATCGCCGGTTCTTCGCATCACACGGATGAATCCTCTCCGCCCGGCAAAGACGCTACGATATGCCCGCTTTGTCCGGCGGCTTATTTTGAGCCGCAAAGCGTGGGGCGGATGTTTGCCGTAGCGTTCGCGAATTCCGCGAACTCCCGACCGTCCGGCCGGGCGAACGGCCGAAAGCGGCCGCTGCCCGAGGGCAAACGAAAGTGCAGACGGCTCAACGAAGTGAGTAATCAGAAGGAAGAAGCGAGAAACAAACACCTGGCCGCCGACTTCTCGACGAAACCGAACGACTAATCTTGAACAAATGAACGGGGCGTGCAGAGAGCGAGGTAGAAGGATTGAAAGGTCTGAGAAACGGGCGTGTAATCAACTGAATGCAGAGAAGATCTCGAGAATTCGGTCCAATGAGGCCGCCAGTCGAAGCCACCGGCATCGAGCGGAATGAGTGGTCCTCATTGCACCGCCCTCCGGCCACTCACTCGCCTTCGGCCGTCTGCTTTTAATCCACTCGCAAATTGAAAGCTCCGCATTCCGCCGCGCCGCGTCCGGGCGATTGTTTCGCGCCGCAACGGAAACAATTCGGGCGGAAAGCGGGCCGAATTTGGAGCGAAGATTTCCGCAGCCAATTTGGCCGCAAATTAAAACGAAAGACGCTGCCCTTTTATTCGGCTGCGCTGCGCGCGCAGGTCAAGGGTCGATTGGGCGGACGCGGGCGACTAATTGGAGGGAGCGACGTAACAACTCGCGAATTACTGTGGAAACAAATTGAGTAAAAAGTATAGGCTACGCACTTTTACCGCCTACAGTTCGAAACACACTCAAATTAAACGCCCTCGTCTGTTTTTCTTCCGCCTCTTCCGCCTTCCGCCTTCCGGCCGACCGACCGGCCAAACGGAAAGAAGAGTTGAGAGTTCGTCTCAAAGAGAAGAGGAGGAGACGTTTGACTCAAACCCAATTAGTTCGGCCGACCGTCGGGGGCGAATCACCCCGCCGCCAATCAACCGGCCGACTTCCCGTCGTTGTTTTGAGTCGGCGGACACGCGCACTCGCTCTCCGTCCTTGTAATGAGTGCAGCCGTCCCTCCGGCCACGTGCGGAAACAAGCGGCTATTTTGATCGATTGTGTACGAATTGAAGTCGCTTCTGGAGATCGCGTGTCCGTTGAGTTGCACGCTTCGTAACGCGGAAATTAGCGCGTGAGTAAGCGGCGAGACGGGCTGCACGAGTTTCCTTAAAGAAAGAAGGAAGCCCTTGAACTGACGGGGAAAACGGTGGAGTGATGAGAAGATTTCCATTTGTTTCCTTAAACTCACGACCACGCGCGTCTCAATCCCCCTAATTGTGGCTAATCGACGGAGAAGAAAGAACCCCCGCGTTGGGCGCAAAAACGGAAGCAGCGGATTAACCAATCGGGCGGCCGCCAATCTCCGAAGATTTCAAATTAATCGACTGTTTGTTCGCCCATTCGAGGCGCGGATTATGGTCCCGTTTAGTCCCCGCGTTGGGTAAATATTTACCGGCCAAGTGAACACGGAAATTAAAGACAGAAACAATGAGGTAATAACGATCAGAAAGATTAGAACGCGGTACAAGCGAACAAGTTCCTACTTCTCGATCGTTCTGCACTTAAACAATGGCCAGAACCAACCCGCCAAACGGAAGAATGACGCCGCTCATCCGGCTGGCCGTCTATCTCTCATCATCGCCTTCTAGCCACTCATTCGCATCCAAAATTATGCAAAAGCAAGTGGAAAGAAGTGATGCCGACGGCGGCGGTCACTCGTTTTGGCGTCGTGCCCCGAAATCCGCGCCTTTCGGACCGAAAACCGCCCGACTGCGTGCCCGTCTCCATTGTTCCTTTGCGCGCAAAATGATGATTAATTCCGATGCAAACGACAGCACAGCGCTCGACGTCCGCCGAGTCGGCGTCTCGCTCGAATCCCGAGGAAGAGAGCGAACGAGTGCGTTCGCGGCAGAGAACGGCGACATGATGACTGTGAGCTTGCACCCAAAAACTCTTCAGAAACTGTTTTCTAACGACGAATTTGATTGCTTGAAGGAAAGCTCCGAGTTCTGCGAACGCAGCCCTGGATCGAAATTCGAGCTCCGATGAAAAAGTGGCGAGTTAGGCGATTGAATTGCGGCCTTTCTTTCGCCCCTGCAGTTTTCTAGAAACAAGTGAGCAATCAAGTAGACGGCTGGTGAGCTATTCGGGATCAAATTGGATTTTACTCAACTGTTCCCCGTTCGCTTTCCACTACCGCCAGAAAGCGATGAATCAGACTCGAAAGACCGCTGAAGTCGACTGCAAAAGGAGAACGAAGTGAGTGGTTGAAAATAGAAACTGCGGGGGGTAAAGGCGCGTCCACCTGCAAAGGCGACCAATAGATTTCTGTCTTCTTCCACCTGCTCGCCCACTTCTCCGTTATGTTCTTCGGATCACCGGTCGAACGATGAACTGAACTGTGGAGTGTTTGCTTTGTTCCCCGAAAAACAGCGTTCTTTCGACTGGACTGACGAAATTGAAATAAAATCCGGCGCTGTTATTCTCGGAATAAGTTTGGCCATCCGCCGCTTCTTCCGCCTTCTGCTCATCTTCGCGCCCTCCTTCCGCCATTCGGGCGTTTCGAATGGCAATTAGAAGAAGAAACTCCCCCGCCGGCTCATCCCGAACCGCTTGTCGTTTCTTTGAACCCAACGAACGAGAACCACGAAAAGGGCAAGCGGGCAAACGAGAGTTGAAAGCGGGCATTCCTCTTGTTTGTCCACGAATTATGCGTTCATTTGAATTACAAACCGGAGACAATTGGGAGCTCATTGGCGAACACTTGAGCACAACAACAAACACGCGAGCCAGCGAACGAGTCGAAGGTTCTCGACCTCTCCCGTCGAATTAGTCGTTTAGCTCGAGTAGTTCACCACTTTTCACGTCACCCGTTGAGCAAAACGGTAACACGTGTACAAAACAAACTGGAACACGCGAAACGCAAAGAAATGGACACGCATCGGCTAATTTGCGTCACATGCGAATCGAAAAGCTTCGCGCGAATGGTCGTTGAAGCCATGGAACGAGCAGTCGAGCTTCGGCCTTCGATCTCTTGAACGCATTCGCTGCTCCGTTCTTTTGTTCACTTTCCATGGGTTGATTCAATTGAAGAAGCTCAAAATAGCCCCATCGCGAGATGATCGACGGACTGAGTGAAAGTCGAGAAGCGCAATGAAACTAGCGAGTACGGTCGAGACCACTCGCAATGTTTGGGAGTTGTCTGTAAGTGGATTGATGGGCTGGACGTCTCGCAACTTCGGTCTGAGCGCCTAATGTTTTGGCTTCCAGATTGATCTCAACAATCGAATCAAAGCAACCTGTTTCTTCGTCTTGATTTGATTCCACTCGCTTTTGCTTTGGCGTTTGTTTCGAAAACATCCGGCTTAACGAGATTAACGACCAAAGAAACAGCAGAAAACGGGGAAAACATCGAAAGAAAGCAGAAAGTACCGTATTTCCGCTCAAAGAAGAGCTCACTGCTCGATTGCGTCGACAAATGAATGAATGAAAAGAACGTTCTGCTCTGTTCGGCTTCTGGTCGCTTCTTTTCGGCTGCTCGTTTCAATTGCTGCTTGCCAGAAGGATTACAGAACAGACTTCCGCGCAGGAGCTCCAAAAAACAAGACGGCGGGCCGCTGGGAAATTGGTCTCGCTGAACGCTGCTTTGAGTTGCAAACGAGGAAAGCTTGAAAGAAAGGCGACTCAAACGAATTAATTAATTGAGGGGGGTCAATTGGAAGCGCCACAAGAATAACAACGGAACAAAAACGGCTGTTCGTCGACTACTTCTCGTATGTCGCTGCTGACCTTACAGCGGAACACAGCTGCAAGCAGTTGAAACTGTCGGCAATTAAGCAACGAACTCCAAACATCTTCTACCTCCATACCAAACGTGGAGTGCTCGACGAACAACTCGGCGTTCGAAAAGCGAATACATCCATTTGCTCAGTGAATTCGAAAGTGATCACGCGGCTCATTCGACCATTCCGGGAACGAAACAATCAAAAGAAGTCGGAGACGAGCCAACGGAGGAGGGAGAAGATGAAAATAGAAGATAGGACCGTCTTCTCGGCCCTCCTTCCGCTCATTTTCGTCTTCCATTCATCCCGCTTTCTTCCGCTCGTTTTGAGGCGACAGAACGGACTTCTCGCTGCTCTTTTGTCCAAATTCGGACATCCGCTTCGCTCTCGCTCCGCCGACCGATCGGCCGCCGGCCGGCAGTTGTGCGCGAGCGAGCGGCCAATTCGATTCCAATGCATTTCTAATTGCTCCGCTCATTTCCTCGTCTCGAATGAATGAATGAGTGGAGAAGAAGAGCATTAGACGGCCGACTTCAACGACGAGACGCCCAATTGGCCCCTTGGTCGCTCGACCAAAACGAACCTTCGAGTCGCTTCTTTCGGCTGCAAACGAAGAGAACAAATGAGCAGAAACGAGGCTTGAAGTTACATGCGTGAACCGTCTAAAGAGCTCGAATATTCGAGAACACTCGCGGCTTTTTGCACACGTGATGAACAAACGTAAAAGCTGATCCCGATCGAAATAAAACGTCCGTTAACGAGCGAACGTGTTGGAGCGGGCTAATCGGCACACTCGCATGAAGGCTGTCTGCGGCGAACTCACTGGAATGATCGCTTGAACCGCAACCGCGATTCAATCGAGCGAAGAGGAAGTGAGCGTTCAATGCGGGATCATCCCCGTCGTTCGGTTCAGTTCCTCTTCCTCGTCGGCACGTGCCCCCGTTTGTTCGTAGGAGAGAAGGCGGATATTCTCTCCTTTCCGCTTCGTTAATTGCAGCATCTTCTTTAGAAATGGGGGTGTCCTTTAATTATAACCAGAAATCACGGCGAACCCAACGGTTTTGACATCACTCCTTTTTTTCGGCCAAGAATAACCGCTGGGGAATCTTTTGTGTTCAATTAAACGAAGCAATACACACGAGCAACAAGGAGCAAGCGGGCTGAACTTTGAGCTTCACGGACCATCGATTCGAGCGACGATCCTTTGCGTCTGCTCGCTCGTTCTCATTTGTTCGAATGCAAATGGAAGACTGGACGAGGGCACTTGCCTTTGCCTTCGAATTAATTCCGGCGCTCAAGAAACAATTGGGAGCGTCCCGACCGACTGCTCATGAATATCCGAGGAGATCCGGGCGGATAGACGGGAGCAATTTGCAAAAATTACACGATCGCTTGCCCGAATTCCGCGAATCCGCCGCTCTCGCCGGCGGCGGCCCGTCGCTTCGAATTTGCAGCCGGCGGCCACTTGCCGCAGCGAAACAAACGCCGAGCGAGCGATCCGAATTGACGTCCTCGGCTGCACATCCCGAGAACTGAGCCCTGAATTCAAATTGGAGGCGCAAAGAACGTGGAGGAGAAGCACGTGGACAGGAGCGAGCGCAAGAGAGCAAACGGGCATCGCTGGAGTCAAAGCAGCTCACAATCGCCGGGAATCAATGGCTGAAGTGCCGAAGTGCCCGCAAAAGAACCCACTCGCCGTTCGTAAACCGGAAGTCAAACCGCGAAGGTTTCGGATTTCCTGCGGGCCGATCGGTCGGGCGGAAAACGGGGCAAAGAAGTCGCGAGTTATTTTCGCTGCCCGAATTTCTTCGCGGTTTCTTTCGGATTTCCGCCCGCCGTTCCGCGAGCTCAGCGGGCGGCCGGCCGCTCGCGTCCGTTCGGTTGGGCGCGTGTTTCGAATTTGCTTCCGGTTCGCCGGAGTGGCGACTAAAACGCACTTTTGAAGCGCACGGGTGCGGCGATTTGGACCGCAAATAATCGACTCGAATTCACGAATGCTAGTGATTATGGAAGGAACGTAAAAAGCTCGTCAATCGAACGACTGGGCCAAGCAAACAACAGAATACAACTGAACGTGCTCTGAAATTAGCAGCTCTTGTGTCCGTTGCAAAAGCGGACGAGCGATCACTCGCCCTCGTTCACGCCTCTCGTCTTCTTTCTGTTTGCTCTCGAAGCGAACTTGATCTCCTGCTCCGCTTTGCAGAACAACGCGCGCGCTCTTCTGTGATCTACACTCGCGTACGCACCGCTTGTTTTCAAGCCACTCAACTCGTTAACCAATGGCTTGCAAACTTGTGTTTTGAGACTCTACTGCATTTCGTAGCTGGAAAGGTCGTGGGAGGAACAACAAACATCGATGGGTGACATCATTGCTCACCGACATGTCGGGTCCAATCAAACCCCGCATGTGCAAGGAGATAAGAGGGAAAGAAATGCCAGAAGGCGGAAACAAGCAGCGCTCCCATACATTTGCTCTTTAATTGGTGATCATCGCCCCCAAACGACAAATTTTATCAGCAGGAACACCACGAATAAAAGGACGGAACGTCAGCCATAGTGCACAAAACCGCCGGCAACAGAAATCAATCTTGGAGCAAAAAATGAAGCTCTTTCTCGTCCTCTTCTCCATTCTGCTGGTGCAAGGAGCAACGGCCACCAAACGAGCAGAACCTCTGGAGCTGCCACTCGTTCATCGAGCCGGTAACTCAGTTGGATTGAGATCAAAGACGGCTGGAACGACGAGCGGATTCAGCGGTCAGTTTTCAGTCGGTAAAAGCAACCAATCGATAGGAGGGTTTAGGCGACCTCGTTCTCTACGACTTGTCCATTGGAACGCCGCGTAAGGCTATCCATTCGCCGTTTATTCTATGCGATGTCGCCGTTTAGCGCAAAAGTTCTCGGTGCAGATCGAGCTCGGGCAATCCCTGTCGTGGGTCTTGGATTTGACCAATCCGAACGTCACCACGGCTGAGCACTCGTACGATCCAAGGTTCGCTTCATTGACAAGCCGTGCTCCAATTTTTCTTGCAGCAAGTCGTCCTCGGCTCGTCAAGGCACTCAACGATGGATTTACTGCAGCAGTGCATTGTACCCAGCAGGCTGTAACAAGTGGTTCGATTTTGTGAACGTGCGTTGCAGTCGCTTGCTTTGAATCTAATGTTTGCACTTAAGATAACTGTGGGCAACGCATCGTTCCGTTGGAATCAAACCATTGGGTCGGCCGTTGCGGTCGAAGATCACATGTACGAGCCGACCACTTTCACGTCCGACGGAGTGCTGGGGCTCGCGTGGAACCTGGAAGACGACTCGGCGGTTCGCCAATCGAAGGACGACGCCACCGATCCCGCCGATTCGGTGGTCATGAATCTTCTCACAAACTTCGAGCAGCACGTGTTCACTCTCTGGATCGGAGCGTGAGTTCTCGTCTCTAATGTATCAAGCGAACTCTCGACTGCAGGCGCCCGGCGAGTAGCCAGTCGGCGGAGAACGCCCTCCTCACCGTTGGCGGGATCGACTCAAAGAATTGCGACTTGTCGAACGTCAACAACGTGCCGCTCAGTTTGACTGCCTACGGGCCATTGTTCGACATTCAAGGGTAGGAACTCAATACTCTCATTCACGCCCGTCCATTCGCTGCTTTCTTTCAGGTTCAAAGTGGGCAGTTTCGAGACGCGTCGTCGTCGAACCGGGCAACTGGACACCGGCTTCCCGACCGTTGTGTTGGACCAGCAAGCTTACGACGCGTTCTACTCGACGGTGCAGCCCGACTACTCGTGGGACGCCCACGTGCTCACCGTCGACTGCGCGCAGGTCTCCGCGCTGCCCAACTTGGTTTTTACGATCAACTTCGTCGAGTACACGCTTTCCGGGCAGCAGTACGCGCTGGACGTGAGCACGACCGCTTCTTTCCACTTCTAATCGTTGTGTTCAGCTCGGAATGGCGGGCAACAAGTGCGCAGTCGCCTTGTCGTTGTTTGATGACGAGTACGCGCACTACGTCCTCGGCCTTCCGTTCTTGCGCGAAAAGTGCGCCATCTTCGACGTCGACCAGCAGCGAGTGGGGATTACCGCCGGCAACAAACAGTAATCGTTCGTGAGGCAATAAATCAAACACTTGCATCAAACGAAAGGATTGTTGTTGAGGAAGAAATGCCATGTTCAGCCTCTGTCTCCGCCTTTTAGTCACGCCAGCTTGTTTATCGAACTCACACGTCAGAAGAAAGCAGACAACAACAGGAAAAGCAACAGAAAAACAGCAGTTCGTTGGGCTTCAAAGACGAAACTGCGAGAAGAGGACGCCATTTGCGGAACGGTGATCTCGTAGGTGGCCGAAAAATCGTAGTGGCCGCGGTAAACCGTCGTGGACGTTGCGACGACGATCGTTTCGTTTGCGAGCAAACGAAAATCGTGGAAATAGTGGTCGTTGGGGAAGAGCATCAGCTGAAAGCCACGAGGATTCACTCGTTTGCTCGCTCGCCCACGAACTTTGATCAGCTGCGAGGAGGAGCGGGACAAATCCACGCGGTAGAACTGCTTCTGCTGGCGGATGAACAGCTCGCCGCTCGGGGCAAACGAGAAGTGAGGCGTCGCCCACGTGTTCTCGAGTTCGGGCCGGCCGGAGAGCGCGGCGAAATCGGTGATCTTCGTTTCCTGGCCGCTCTCCAAGTCTAGCACGTACACGTCCATTCGGTCGATGAGAGTCGCGTTGTTCGCAACAAACCAGCGGTACATTCCGCGCGCTTCCGGCGATTGCGGTCGCAACGCCAAGTAGCCGATCGTTCGGCCGTCCGGTGCGAATTGTACGCTGCTCTCGAAGCCGAGAGTGTTCGTGAGCTGCAAGCACGAATTCAAAGCAACTAGAGATGCCGCTCACTTTTCTCGGGTTGTCGAAGTCGTTCAGATCGGCAATGAAGAGGTCGTAGTCGCCATCCCGCTTGCTCGCGAAGACAACGCGCCGGAAGTCGGGCAAAACGGCGAGTTCGCCGTCGAAGTGCGCGTTGTTCGTGAGTCGCTGCTTGATCGTCCCGTAACGATTTAGTCGGAAGATTTCGTTCGCTTGCGGCAAGACGACTGCGCCCGAAGTCTGGACGTAAGGACACCAATCCTTTTGTTTGCTCGTTTTGCAAGGAAAATGCGGAGCGAGTAAGCAGTCTTTGCTTGCACTGAGATCTTGCAGCCGTTGCTGCAAACAACCAACCAGTTGCTGCAACAAATGAACAAAAGAAGCTTGCCAAATGGTTGGCGATCGGCGAGACGATCAGCAGGTCGCCGTCGCCGTCTTCGGTCAGGAATCGCGGCGTGTACGTGCCCGACAGGCCGGGGCCCAGCAGCCGCAACGAAGCCGTCAAGCCGTCGTCGTTCGCCTCCAATTGGAGCAGCTGGAATCCACGGGTCTTTTCTGCTCTTCGTTCCAGGAACTTGCCCGCTCGTTCACGCCGTCTAGTGAAGTCATGATTCTGCCGTTCGTCGGGCTGGCACCTCTACTCATGCAGAAAGAAGGAGGTTCGGGCTTACCTCACGTCGATCCCGGTGATCGTCCTCTGCGTGTCGAACAACGCGGTGGCATTTTGGACGAACATTGCGAGCCGCGCGTACGGTTCACTCGCGGCCTCTGCAAACGAGTTTTAAGTGCGATTCTAACCAAACAGAACGCACGTCTCGGACGAGAAAACGTTCGATTTTGGGCGAAAGTCGCGAGAAACAGGTGGAAGTCGTCGCTCCAGGTTTCTTTTGCGACGAACGCCACGTAGTCCACTCCGTTCAAGCGAATCGTGTCCACTTGTTTCGCTCCGTTGCGCACAAGAAACTGAAGGATGAGTGATACCAAACTCTTCTTGCTCGCACCTCCGAGTCGCCGTCGCGTAGCCACACGGAGCTTTTGCCCGTCCGCGTGTCCAAACGGGTGAAGAAGAAGCGACCGTTGCCATCTCGCAGGAATTTTGGGTCGAGAAGCGAATAGTCGGGATCGGAGAGGAAAGGAGTGTCCAACGAGAACAATCCGCTCTGCAGGTCGGCGAAAGAGGTGCGGAAGATGGGCGTTCCATCGAGCGCGAGGATCCCCTTTCTTTTAATAGATGAGAAATGAGTGCACAAATCGATTGAACTACCTGGCGACCTCCCGCTGCTCCGAGGGCAAAGCGACGCCGTGGAAGAGAATCCAGCTTCCCTCCCTCGTGTCCACCGCATCGAAGCCGTCCACCCAGCCGGGCACGTCGAAGGCGATCGAAAGCAGCGAGCAATCGAAAGAAATGGTCTGCTTCTTACCGTTTGGCTGTGATTTCGGTAGTACAAGCGAACAGCCGCCGGTCCCGCCAACGTCCCAATGCGGAGACGATCCCCGTAGAAAAGCCACTTGCTCCACGTCGGATAGTCGACAGGAATCTCCTCCATTCCGCTCTCCTCCATCCAACAGCCCTCCCAGAAGCGGGTGGGGACTTCGTTCAGGAACCGCTCTTCGTGTGGCTTTGCGCCTTCAAACGAGCGTTGTTTAGATGTAAACCAGAATCGATGCGGGTTACAAGCAGCATTCGTCTGTTCGTCCGCATCCGCTCGATCGCAGGCGGAAGGCGGGCAGAAGGCGGCTTCACTGAAGTTGTCGGACAGCTCCGCAGCGCGCAGGGCCTGCAATCAATGCAAGACTTCAAGGAGGACAGGTGGGAGAACTTGCGGAAAAGACGCTGCTAGAAACGATGTGTTCGAATGAAAGCAACGGCCGTTAGTTTTGTTTAACGGTTGCAACGAACCTTTCCGGTCGAGTTTCGTCGGTCCCACGTGTTCGACGTCCACGACGGCACCCTTTTCCTCGCCGAATCCCGTCGAGAGAAGGGAAATCGGCCGGCTGGACGTCGTCATGTCGATTCGGTAGACGTGGTGGCACTTCGTTTCGTACGGGCCGCTCTTGGCCGTGAACGTTAGCGAGTGGCCATCGGCGCTGAAGAAGAGGAAACAATGAGGACAGAGAGGTTGCGGATTGCCTGAACTTCGGGTCGGAGTGATTGCCGCCGTGAGTCAGCTGAACGACGTTGTACAGGGAATTGTCCCTGGCTGCAGCTGCACAAAGAAAGAGAGAGCAGCAAACGAGTGGAATCATCGGCTGTATTCGAACAGAACGCTGCTCTATTCCGTGAATAGAACGGGCCGTTGAGTGAGCAAAGATGCCACTCCCTTTTATTTGCCGTGTGTGCGTTTTGAAGGAGGAGCCAACAATTCTTTCAATTCATTTTTCTTGGTTGAGGCACGAATTTATTGAGCTGTACGTAGCAGAGAGAACTGCGAAGATTATTTGCCCCACGCCGTCAAAGCATTCCCATGGCCATGGGCTGTGCGAAACTGATCGTCTCTTCGGCGTAGTCAAAGGCGAAACAATTCGAGAGCAAATGCGAGGACGGCAGAATGACGGTGGGCGTGTTCGTGTACACGACCCCGTTGTTTCTCGCCAGGAAGTAGCGAATCTTGCTGATTCGAAGTAAACAGTAGAAACGCTCGTAGCCGATGCTCGGAATTGTGAACACGAACTCCTGCCCGTCGGCCACCATGCGCACGGGCAGTTCGTCTCCCGAGGCTCCCGAACAATCGGCGCGGTAGGAATCTTGGCCGTGTGGGCCACGTGCGAGAACGCCCGCCTTCAACGCTCGCTGAAGGATCTCGTCGGAGAAGAACGGAAAATCTCGGTCACTGTCGAACGTGAAATGAACCTAAACAATCGAAAGATAGAGATTTGCAACGAGTTTAGAGCCAACGATGGGATTCTTGAACGTAAAGTTGGAAAACTGCATTCGGTCCATTCGAACGGCCAATTTCTTTTCGTACATTTGAAAACGCGCCCACTCGCCGCACGGCGCATCACTCGGCAGACCGCCGAAGTAGAGCGTTCCGCTTGAATTGCTCACGGAATAAGCGACGATCGGTGCGGGGATGAAGTCTCGATTGAACGCCTGAACCACGAGATTGCGTTTGCCGGGCGCCAGTCCAAAGTAGCCGCCGTACTCGGTTTTCGATCGACTGCAATCCCTGGAGGGTTGAAGAACGCGTGTTATGCACACGCACTAGTAATTCTGGATTCTGCCAACCAACAACTGCGCGTCCGCCATCGCAAAGACACTCGCCGAATTGTCGCCTCCCGTTCGGTTGTCGTGGAACGCGAGGCGATCGCGGACGATGGTGCCCTCCATCTTCCAGAAGGGGAACGTCTGTTCCTTCCATGGGATTCGGAGGTCGCTGTGTGTAGTCGACTCCGAGCTGTTGTACTTGTTGCTCTCCACCGCCCAATCCCTCGCCAAGCAATCCCGCAGCCACAGCTGTCGCCGCACCGGCAGGCAATCCGCGAGGCAGAGGAGAGGGCCGGCGGCTTCTGCAACCAACAAGTAGATGAGCTAAACGCATGAGCCGAACCATCCCTGCACACTCGGGCGCAGTGTCGCGGCTGAGGCGCGCACGGATCTTCCCAGAGAATCAAACCCGAATGAACGGTGGAGGGCTGGAGGTAGAGCGGCAACGGCGGCGTCCCGACATCAGCGATCAGCTCATCCTAGAGCGAAAGCGGTCAAGCAGGCGACGAGCACTCACATTGTTGTCTAAAGAGGCCCTTCGAATGTTCAATGAGTGAACACTCGGATGTGTGAAACAGAGGATCAAAAGTGTAGCGATGCATCTGTTGAGCATTCTCTTGCTTCTCGCTTCTTCTTGATTGTTCCCGTTACTCAATGCTCGACGCAGAAATGTCTGTGTGGTTTCGAAGCCCTCCTCTCAACGAGCGCTTGACGCAATTCGTTTTCCAAAAGTCGCTTATCAGCACAAGTGTGCCGTTGGCGCTCAGGAATTGTCGGAAATGAACGACACGCTTCGCAATCACTTTGTTCGTTGGAGATTAACGCTTTAATCTAGAGTTGGGGATTAAAACTAATCACAAACGCGTGTCGTTCTTTATGAAATCACAAATATGAGACTCGTCCTTCGCGTGAATCTCTTGCGAGTAATCGAGTTAAGACGAGTGTCAAACCAAAGCAACCGAACGAAATGAATTCTCTGTATGACAGCCGTGCGGACGGCAATCGAAACGAGACGATCGATCGAATGAGATGAAGAGGAGCGTCTTGTTGCTGCAGTTGACGGCGCTGGAGTTGAAGGCAGTCGACAAGCAGAGCGCACGAGTGTTCTCTCACGGCAATTCCGCTTGTTTCTTCTCGACACGCTGCAAATTCGGACCACTGGTCCAGCGGATAGATGGCGGAATTGGCCGGCAGCCACTTGCGATCGTCACGCGCCCCCGCATCTCCGTCGTGCCCACTCACCGCTTGTCTGCAGTGCTCAAAGACGACAGCGATCGTGTGGTCACCAACTGGACCAACGCTACCCGCTGGTTTCCATCGGCTTCGGTCCGTTTGCTCAACGATCGCTTCGGAAACATCAACACCTTCTCGACACCGCGGCTCGAGATCCTTTCGCTTACCGTCTTCCGATGGTGACCACAAGGTCTTCTTCACTCACTACGTGCACAATCGAAATGCAACGGTTTATTAGCGAGGATTCGCAATAAAGACGACGTTCACAGCGGTGCCTTCCATTGGGCACGTCCAAAGATCTGCAATTCGCTCGGATTCGTACGTGAGTTCTTCGACGAGGTCGGCATCGAAGTGCTCGATTTGGTGCGTGAAATTCGGTCGGGTGCTGAAGAAACGATCAGCAGCCTCGCGCACTCGTTCGTAGCCGTCCTGAATACTCAGGTCAATCCAATCCTTTCATTCTAAAGACCTACGGGCTCCTTCTTGGGGTTCGGCAGGTGGATCACCACCGAAATCGCGACGTTCGAATGGCCCGCACTGCCGGCGATCTCCGCAACACGCCGCGAACACTCCAACGCCTTCGAAAGGTCCTCCCCGCCGCCCTTCTGTCCGCACTGGAATCAAACGGCGTTAGGGGCAACGAACGGAACTCACCGAAAAGTTCTCGTGCGTCCACTGGGCCAAACAGACGTGGAGGACGAAGCGGTCGTTCAGCGAGCGGAGATTCCGGACGGCTTTGCGGAATCGCCGCTCTTCCTCCTCGAAATCCGGCGAATCGATCGCCTCGCCGAAGTCAAAGAGCGGCGACGAGTTGCCGTAGTGGAAGACGAACACCCGCTCGACGCATTCGTTCGACTCGAAGCTGAAAGCTCGCTTGTTTTCGTCGTACGGAAGCCGAAACTTACGGCCCGTTCGCTTCGAGCTCCGCCAAGCAATCGTAAGTGACGATGGCGCGGACACGCGATCGAAAGAGGGGAACGAGGTCTGAAGAACACGATTGAGTTGTCGCTTCTCAACGGAACGCACTGGACGCTTCGCTCACGCTGGCGCTGATCTCCGCTCGTTCCGCGCGCCGTGCGGCCGGCGGCAACACGAAAAGAAGGTAGTCGTGATGCCGGACGGACAGAAATTCGTAGACGGCGAGCGGCGCGAAGTCGCGCAGGAGGTGGACGAGCCACGCGTCCTCCCAGAAGATGGCCACTTTGACGGCCTTCAAGTGCGGCAGCTCTGAACGACGAACCGTTGATCAAACAACTTCAACTACGCACCCTGGACAGCGGCGAGCATGAACGCCATCGTGCGTAGTTCCTCGAAAGTCTCTTCGCAATCGTCGATGTTGATGCGGAGGCAACGAATGTCCCGCTGCCCCAGTCGGAGGAGAAGAGCGAGGGATTCCGCCCGCAAGTGCTGTCGGCTGAGGATCAACGAGAACGACGCGGAGCACAACCACCGAGCGGCCGGCTGGAGGATAGGAAACGCCCGCGACTCGAGCCACGGATCTCTGCAGCTCGCCGTGAAGAAGGCGGCCGAAAAGGAGCGGGCGCAAAAGAAGAAGCGGAGAGTGCGCGAGCGAAGAGCCGCCCGTTCACGCAAGAAAGCGGCACCACTCGGCAGGCTGTTGTCGATGAAACTCGTGCTCAGCGACTGGAACATTAGCGAACGCCGGACGTCCATCCGCATCTTTGGTTTCTTCCGTTCGGCCATCGAACTGCTGGAATGGATGCGGAGATGAGTGGAAGTAGAAAGAAGGAGTCGTTGTTGTGTTCACGAATGAGCAACGGCGAGAAACGCCGAGAAGTCGGCGGAATGAGCGAAACATTGGAACGCGCAGTGTTCGACGCAAACAATAACTGGCTGCCTGGAAAGAAGATCTTGCCGAAAACAGAGAATCGCAAAAATCGACGTTGAAATCACGCCAATGGCAGAACAATTCCTTGATTTCGTCAAAACAAGCTAAGGAATCCGATCTTTCGGCTTTTGAACGCAATAAATCGCGAATTAGCGTCTCTTCGATCGCAATTTGCAAACGAACTTATAAAATCGAGTGCCTTCTATCGACAAGATCCTCGACCACTGCGCTCGTCGGAAGGCCAAAAGGAGGAGTGGACTACGCACTCTCTCAGCCGCTCATTTTGCTTTTTGCACGGGGAACGCGGCGAACGGATTTCCACGGAGGGAGTGCACACGCCGCCGCTCTTTGCGAGCCGCAGGTGAGGAAAAAAGCGCTCGCCAAACACCACGCGCGCTTTCGTTTCCCCGCAACCCGCACGCGGCGTCCAAAGCGCGCCGAGCAGCCGGTCGAGCGCGGAAAGAGGCGTTCGATTGAACACGCAGGGGTCTTCCAGTCGGCTGCCCGCTGGTTAGGTGGGTGGAACACGAGAGACTCGAATTGGACATCATTTTGTCGGTTCCTGGTCCAACAGCCCTTCCAGCCGTTGTCCGCCGCTCTCATCGACCTCCTTCAACTCGCCACCTCGCCCCCAATCGGTTGGCTTCTCGAATCGTTGGAACAAGCGAGCTCTCACACGACCGTTGACTCTCTCGTAGGCATTTGAAGGGCACATTTCTCACGTCTATCGCTCGCCCTTTGAGTGAGAATTTCGCGGGAGTGATCGAGTTACAATTAGCGCCAAACCGGGCCAAGCAAATGAAATGAATCTCTTTTATTACCCACAACAAAAGAGTGGGTGTGTTGAACGACTAGCGGAAGAAACAAGCTCCTTGTCCGTCTCCCCTCAACACTTCCCGTTGCTTGCGATCGAAACGAATGCAAGACATTGGAATGAGCGTGCTCATAACCACCGAAACCCCCTCTCATTCCACTTTCGACACGCCCGCCGAGTCCAGCCGCTCTCCTCGCCGAAATGCAGTGTGCCGACCTGAACCAATTGGCGTTGAAGTCGATCATCGGTTCGTCCCCCTCCCTCCTTTCTCCGTCGATCAATTGTTGCAGACCGCTACAAAAACCAACACTCCGGCCGGCACGACTCGTCCACCTCGACGACGATCAGCTCGTCGGGGCAGAACTCGGCGAATTTGGAGCCGCGGCCGCGAGTTCGTCCGCTTTCCGCCCACTCCTCACTTGTTCGCTGCAGATCGAAGTGACGGCGAACGCGGACGACCTGCGCGTGAATTTCGCCGCTCCGGAGAGCAAAACGACGGCCGAGGGCGCCGCCGACCGTCCGGCCGCTGCGGAGAGCGCCGAGAGCAACACGCGAGTCCTCCCCTCCGATCGATTCGCCCTCATTCCTTCCCGGCTTCCAGGGCGCCTGCTCCGTCCCGCTCCTCGTGGTGGAAGCGTTGACCGCACACTTCTGTTTGTCTTCTCCCTCGATTTATCGCGTGGATTAAAGCTCGAACAAAAGCGATGGGAGGGATGAGAGCCAAACCCCCAACGGCCTCATGCGTCTAGTTCTCAATGAAGACGAAATGCAAGGCGATTCCGTCCGAGCGACGAGTCCACATGTCCACGATGCGCCGGTATCCGTACACGAAATCGGCGACCAAATCGACATCAAAGTTCTCGGTCTTGTGCGCGAAGTTCGGTTGTTCGCGGAAGAATTGGGCGGCATCCTTGCGCACTTGTTCGTAGTCGCTCTAAACATGCGCATCAATTCGATCACGTCAGTCTGAAGACCTACGGGATCCTTCTTGGGGCGCGGCAGGTCGATCGGCAACCAAACCTGGACGTTCGGATGGCCGGCGGCTTGTGCGACCTCCGCGACGCGCCGCAAACGATCCACCGCCTTTGAGAGGCGTTCGTTGAAAGCATCTCGACCGCACTGAAATCCACGGCGTTGAGAGCAACAAATTCAGGAACTCACTGAATACCTGCCGCACCGCCATTCCGTCAAAGAAATGTGCAGGAGGAAGAAGTCGTTGAGCGAGCGGAGGTTTTGGATCGCTTTGCGGAACACCCGCTCCGCTTCCTGGTAGGCCGACGAATCGACGGCCGTCTTGAAGTCGTAGAGCGGCGACGAGTCGCCCGATTGCCGGACGATCACCCGCTCCACGTATTCGTTCAATTGGAAGCTAAAAATGCGCTTTTTTAAATCAAATAAATAGAAACTCACGGTCCGTTCGTTGCGAGCGTCGACAAGCAGTTCAACGCCATAATGGTCCGCGCACGCGATTGGAAGAAACGAGCGAGATCTGAAGGACAACGGGGAGGAATCAAAAAGCAACGAAACTTACATGGCACTCCGCTAACGAGCGTACCGATCTCCAATCTGTCTACCGACCGTGCGGACGGCGGCAGCACGAACAGCAGGTGGTCGTGGGGACGTTGCGAATAGAATTCGGACACGGACGTCGGCAGGAAGTCGCGGAGAAGATGAAGCAACCAGGCAGCTTTGGGCTGCCACCACATCCTCATTTTTGCGGCCTTCAAGTGCGGCAGGTCTAAAGCAGCAACTAAAGAACGGGATTTTTCGGCTACTCACTTTGGACGGCGGACAACATGAACGTCGTCTTTCGAAGTTCTTCGAAGGTCTCTTCCAAGTAGTAGATGTACATCCGAAGGCAGCGAATGTCCCGCTGCCCCAATTGCAAGAGGAGCGCGAACGACTCCAGACGCAGGTGCCGCTCGTCGAGGTGCAACGAAAAGGATGCGGAGGTCAAACCCGGGGCCGTCGGATCAAGAACGGGGAAGGCTCGTTCTTCGGCTATTCGATCTCGTTTGCTGCGCGTGAAGAAGGCGATCGGGAACGAGCGGGAGCAGAAGAAGAAGCGGAGGGTGCGAAATCGGAGAGCTGCGCGTCTTTGAAGGAAGTCGGGATGTCCAGCAGCCGGCAGTTGGTTGTCGGGCAATCGCAAGTTGAGCGACTGGAACATCAGCGAGCGCCGGACGTCCATCCGCATCTTTGGCTTCTTCTTTTCGTCCATCGGAGTTCTTAAATTAATGTAAAAATAAAGCGGATCCAAGGGGAGAAAAAGACGGAGAGCGCGGAGAGCGCGACGAGTGACACGGCGCCAATTCGCGGCAATTGAACGCGTTCTCGCCGATCGTCCCCTTCTTCCCCGCTCGTCGCCCCGCGCGCGACATTTCGACCGCTTCTCTCCGCTCGCTCGTTTCGTTCACTTCGCAGACGCGCCGCTCGGTGGCCCTGCCTTTCGACTGATTCACGAACGGCAGATGGCCGCGTGGACGGCTGGGCGAGCGGAATGATCGCTCTGCTGCGTTCGGACATCTCATTAACCTTTTCCCCAACGACTTCGCTGTCGCCCAGCCGGCCGTCTCTTCGGGCTCGCTGGGACGTCGAATAAACGCTCGCACAACTGTTGACTGTTCGTCGGCTTGCGTACTTTCGTTTACCTTCACCAACGATTCTCTTCGAGTTCTTCGGAACAGTTCAAGCACACGAGTCAAGAAATCTTGACCGCCGATTGCATCGACTTCGATTGGGACCCGGTTCGCTTGTTCTAAAAAACACTGCCGTTTATTTCATTGCCAGACTTCTCATTACTAGAAGCAGGAGACGGCCCCTATCAAGCGAACTGCTATCAAAGACCAAAGTGCCTTGAGAGAACGAAAACACGGGTCAAATGAGGCAATGGCTCTAGACGGCAAGAAAAACACGTCCACTCTCGACCGCCCGTCGTCACTCGACCGACGAACCAAAAACAAACCACGCAATGAGAACGCGACCGCCCGTTCCCGAGAGTGATCGATCGCCTCAATTGGGCGGCTAAATTGGTCGCGTTTTATCAACCGCGAGCACGAAGAGCGGCGAGCAACGAGTGCTCGCTTTCCATCAAACGAACCGAAGGAAAAGCAGTGTTGTTCACTCACTTATTCCTTCCTATTCCTTTCGATCCTAACTGACTGCTGTCTACCCAAGATGTCGTTCAATCCGGCCCAGTTCGTGTGCCTGGCGGACGTCGAGCGGGAGGCGATCGCGCGGCTGCCGCGAGCCGTTCGCGACTATTTCGTTAGTGGCGCCGACGACGAGCAGACGCTGGCGCGAAATCGGCGGGCGTTCCGGAGGTCCGCTTTCATCCCTCGACCTTCATTTTTCTCTTTTGGTTGCAGACTGTTGATCCGCCCGCTCTCGCTGCGCGACGTGAGCCGACTGGACGCGAGCGTTCGAATTCGACTGCGGAACGGGGCGGGCGTCGTGTGTTTCGACCACCGCTTCCCGTCGCCCATCGGTTGGCTCTGCTGGGATGGCAGCTGGACGTCCAGCGCGCAAGTCGAGTGGCTAAGCCGAGGGATTTCGATGGAGTGCCTTTTCGTTAGCCAATCGACCACGCGGGCGTCCAGCTGCCGTCCTCTCACTCCTCATTCCTTTCGTTTCTTCAGCGATCGCCCCGACCGCGTGCCAGAAGCTGTGCCACGAGCTGGGCGAAGAGGCGACCGCCGAGGGTTCGAATCCGCTCGTTTGTCGCCTCAATTCGCTTCTTGCAGCGGCCGCAGCCACCGGGACGCTGATGATCAACTCGACGATCTCGACGACGCCGCTGGAGGTCGTTGCGCAGCGGGCGGCCGGCGGCGTCCTCTTCTTCCAGCTGTACGTGTACAAAGACCGGCCGCTCACCGAGCGGCTCGTGCGGCGCGCCGAGGCCGCCGGCTTCTCCGCTCTCGTCCTCACTGTGCGCTTCCTCAATAGAATTCGGAGCATTGATTCCAACCGCTCGTTGCAGGTGGACGCGCCGCTGTTCGGCCGACGGCGCGCGGACGAACGGAACGGTTTCGAGTTGCCGCCGCATTTGGAGTGAACAACCCGTGCATTTTATTCGAATGATCGGTTGGTTGATTGCAGATTGGCAAACTTCCCGAAGATGCGCCACTCGGAAGTCACGAGCAGCGGTGCGGGACAGAGCGGTGAGTTCTCCTTGAGTTGATGGTTGGAGTGTTGGGCCGTTCGGTTGATTACTTTTTCATTAACCCCTCGACCGCTCATCTAAAGCAAGAAACAGTCAACTAACCACTAACTTCAGGGATGGCCGCCTACACGCGCTCGCTGTTCGATCAGTGAGTTCCCGCTTCATGCGCGCTCACCGCGCTGCATTTAGGACGTTGAATTGGAGGGACTTGAAGTGGCTGGTCGAGTTCACAAAGCTGCCAGTCAGTCTACTCAATACTCCCACTCACAACACCCCTGCTCGCTTCAGGTGATCGTCAAGGGGATCATGCGGGCGGACGACGCGCTGCAGGCGGTGGAGCACGGCGCGGCGGGCGTCGTCGTCTCGAACCACGGCGGCCGGCAGCTGGACGCCGCGCCCGCCACCGTCGAGGTGCTGCCGGAGGTCGTGAGCGCGGTGGGCGGCCGCGTGCCCGTCTTCGTGGACGGCGGCATTCGGAGCGGGACGGACGTCTTCAAGGCGATCGCCCTCGGCGCCCACGCGGTTCTCATCGGTCGGCCGGTCGTCTTCGGGTTGACCGTTGGCGTGAGTTCTCTACTTTCGATTGGTTTTGAGTGAAGTTGTCGGAGTCTGTGCACGAAAAGCAGGCAGCTGAACAGAAGGAGTTGATCGAAACGGTCAGCCGTCTTACGTCGTTCAATCTCGCTGCAATTTCTTATTCCTTGCGTTGATTGCTTCTACTTTTGTTTAGGGCGCGGCCGGCGTAAAGCACGTGATCGGCCTGTTGCGCGACGAGTTCAACCACGCGCTCCAGCTCTCCGGTTCGTTCCCCGCATTTACTCCCATTGATCCCTCCGTGTTGCAGGCTGTCCGTCGATCGAGGACGTGCGCAAGAACAACCAGATGGTCGTTCACGAAAGCTTTTACTCTCGTCTTTAACGGGGGAAGGCTTTGAAACAGGTCGACTCCTCTTCAATACTATTTTCTGCTGAATAAAGGCGCGTTTCTCCTTTGCTAAGGTTCTCTACAGCGATTCGCATACAACCACGAGGGAATCCCCAAAGAGCCACATGCAGTGGTAGTCGTTTGTATCTCAATTAAAACGGCTCCTCTCGATTCCTTTCGCCTCGGTTCACTGCTATTAGCGTCCGTTCATTTATTTCGCGAGTTTCTATGGGGGAAAGTGGAGCATTGCGAACACACAAACAGTGGGAAGAAGAACAAATGAAAGGGAGAAGAAGGAGAAGACCAGAAATCGAGGGGACACAAACAACGGAAAGAACAATTGGAGCGGAGGAGAAGACCAGAAGTCGAGCGGACCTCACGGCCACTTGGCGGTACCGCGGAGACGCGCGGCGCCCGTGATCATGAACTTGTTCCAGAGCGCCTCGTCGAACGGCTTCTCCTCCTCCTCTTCGGAGCTCTCGTCGTCCTCGTCGGGGTGGCCGTCGGAGTCGCCGCCCGACTCGGCGCCCTCGGCCTTCGGTTGGACGCGACGGAAGCGCCAGTGGCCCTCGATGCGGAAGCAGGCCGGCTTGTCGCCGTTGGGCCACTCGAGGCGGTGCACGAGGACGACGCGCTCGTGTCCGTCGAGCGGATCGCGCGCGAAGGTCGCCCCGTCAAAGGGCGGCGACGCCTTCAGCGGCGGCACCCACTCGTGCGAGGACTGGAACGAAGCAGGCTGTTGTTGGGCGGAAAGAAGGAGAACAAACCGTAGCGAAACCCCCGCCGACCTCGTGCTTGGCCGCGAAGAAGATGCGCTTCAAGTCGGGCGCGTCCAGCGCGTCGCGGATCTCCAGGCAGCGCGTCCAGTGCGCCTTCAGCTGCTCGTCGAGTTGGTCCTGGCCCCTCTGCAATCGGAACGAGTTGGGCGACGAAGCAATCGAACAACCTACCGACGAGCGGATGCTCACGTGGAGCTCCTCGAGCGACGGGAAGCGGCGGCAGAAGGCGGCGATCACCGCGGGCTCCGGCTCGCTCAGTCCGAAGCGCTCCACGAGTCCCAGCGAGCGGATCGTCGCGGAGAGGACGGGCGTGCTGCAAAGCGGGCGGTCACTCGAGCAATCCGGCGGAAAGCGAACCTCGAATGATCGCGCTCCACCTCGCAGAACGGGACGTCCAGCCGGTGGATGGAGTGGCGGCCCAACTCCTCGTAGTCCACCGCTAAAAGCAGACGGATGAGGAGGGAGAACGAGGAAAAAATGAGAAGTACGCGTCATGGACAGGACGAGCTTCTCCAGCGTCAACGGCGGAAAGCGCTCCAGGTCTTCCGGCGCGCACTCCAGCTCCTTCGGCTGGGGGCCCACGCGGTCGCGGAACTCCATGAAGGCGGGCGAGTAGTCTTTGTAGGGAGTTTTCAGGCCCTCCACGACTGAAAGGAGCGAGGGGATGAAAGAATAGAGGAGGAGGAGGGAGCACTCACATTCCAGCAGCTCGTCCACCTGCTCCCAGTTCTCGCGCATCATGTAGCTCATGGACACATGGACGGGCAGACGGAGCAGGCGGGCGATGCGGCGCACCGCCGCGTGGTCGACGAGCAGCTCCACCGACGGCGTCCCGTCGCCCAAATCGAGCGTCAGCGAGTGCGTGACGCCGCCCAGGAGGAATTCGAGGCGGCGGACGGAGCGGCGGACGGACGCCGACTGGGCGCGCGAAATCGACTGAAACGAAGCGAGCGGAGGGATGAGAAACGGGCGGAATCGAGGCGAAACTCACGGCCAGACGGAGGAGTTGCGTGGCAGTTTGCTGCCGATTCGCCGCGTGCGCCTGGAGCAGCAGGAAGCGCGTGATGGCGTCGCGCCCGTCGATCGGCCGAATGCGCGGCTTCGGCTTCGGAATTTCCGCGGCCACCATTGCGAACGGACGGAAAACAACGCGGAAAAGTGGTGAAATGCGGCGGCAAGGCGGCGGCGGAGCGGCGGGCGTCTTGGCGAGCGGTCGGGCGCGTGCCAAGCGGAGACTTTCGCGGCGGAACACCGCTGGGCCGGCCGTCGGCGGTCCGCTCTCGCACGGCGCTGTGGTGGCCGCGAGTACCGACTGCCCTTTTTGACCGCCCTCCCCGATGCAATGGTGCATTTCAGAGCGAATTCGTTCTTTCGGTTGCTCGCTTCAGTCCAATGGTTTGTTCAAGGGTCCTCGTCTTCATGAACTCTTTCGAAGGAACAAGTCAGCGGAAACGTCATTGGGTTCATGTGGGCAATGAAGAAAAAAGTGAGCGGCCGGTTAGTTGGCGTTCGGTGATCGAAAAAAGTGTTCAAATGAAAACTGCTGGCTGTTGTTTCAACGTTTCCGCCCTGCTCGAGAGAAAAGGCGCTACGAGCGGCAAGCCAACGCGTTCATTTTACTCCCTAATCAACGGCAAGCGCAGACAATGTCCCCAAAGAGGAACATCAATGCGGAGTCTTATTCAATTAAACGAAAACCGAACGGAAGGACCGAGCGAGAGGTGAGAGCGAAAGGCGCCGTGCGGCAGCCGGACGATCGCCCGACCACTCGCTTTTCGAAGCCGACGCAAAATCATGACTCACCCGCGCGGCCCAAAGCAAAGGCGGCTGGCTTGTTTGCGGCCGACAGCACGTGCCGATCGGCCGGCCGCAAAAGGGAAGCGAAGCGATCGCTTGCTGGCTGGCTGCATCTGCTTTGTGCGGCGTTGTGTTCATTTGAAGGCGGTCCTTCAACCCATCCATCACACTCAGACGACTATTGCTTGTTTCTGTGCGATCCAACTCGCTGCCCGTCGAAGTCACAAACGGTGCACCTCTTCCGCAAAACGGTGAAATCGATGGTATACGGGACGGAATCTTTCTTTTCCAACGAAAACACTGCGCACTTGTTCTTCGTTAGTCCGACCTCAAATGACGACGAACAGCATGAGCGATAGAGTGGATGGTTGGATGGAAGTCATACGAACGACGTACTGTCCGCATTTCGACTTCAAAAAGCTCAATTCAATCTCCGCTGAAAGAAATCCACGTTCCATTTAGGTAAGAAGTATTTGATGCTCGCAACGCGCAAACACGCACGCCCGCTTGTGACCTCCGGCTATCCCGCGAGATGCCGCGTACGTGAACAAACAGAAACAGCGATCCGCAAGAGGATAAACAAGCGGCAGAAATCTTCTTCCTCGTTGCGGAAAGAACACGTTTGCGTTCCGGGGAGCTTGAATGGTGAACGGCGGGTATTCATGACCAAGGTAGTGGTTTGTCTACTGCTCGTTACTGCCCTTGAAACTGCCGGTAAGGTAATGAAAAGTTTAGATCAATGCTTTCGTGGTTGCAGCCTCGATGAAAAAACGGAGGATCGACTTGCAAGTGAACAAAATGGACGACTTTTTCTTTCGTTCGTCGTTGATGGTCGTCTTGCGCGTTCGTCCTTCTTCCCACCCACTCCACACACACATGTTCCTTGAAGGCAAAAGCGGAGCGGGAACTCGTTGCGATGCCGCCAATCGAGCGGTTGCTCTTCGCGCGCTGCGAAGCGACGGCCGACTCGCCCGCCCGACTCGCCGAGTGCGTTCGGCGGGTGCTGGACGAACGCGATCGACTGGCGGCATTTCGGCGAGAAAGCGCTGTTGGAATTGCTGCGCAACTTTCGGTACAGAACGCGGGGCTTCCGGCCGAAACCGATTGGTTCACCGCTCTTCTTTCTCGTTTTCTTTCGAGCAGTGCGCGTGTGAAAAAGGACGAAGTGGAACGGGACCCGAAAGAGAAGTTTCGTCGTCGTTATGCGAACACAAAGCGGGTGAAAGCTCCGCTTGACGTTAAACGGTGGAAACGCACGGTCGAAGGTTTGCTCGACTGCAGCATCCGTCTATCGATTCCGTCTTGTCGTTTAGAAGTCGGTAAATCGATGGAAGAAGCAGGCGGTTGCGTTCTCCCGGCGAACGTGCGAAAACTCGAGCGTGTCCGCGAGTATTTCGATTCGATCGGCGAGGTTCGCAGCTTCTTGAACGAGATGGAGGAGCGGAGTGCTGAGTAACACGAAGCATTACCCTCAGTTGTATCTACTTAACCACTTCTTTCTAGATTTCTTGCATCGCTGCAGTTGGACGTGGAGTACGCGAGTCGCCCGCAACCGCAAACGCGGCGCTTTAGGGCGGATTTTGCGCGAATTTCCCGCCGTTTGCTCAAATTTTCGGCTTTCTCGCCGAAAATTCTCAGCTTCCTGCCGGCCGGCAACCAAACGAGTGGCTTCTTTTCGCCGTCGCTGCTCTCCTTCCAACCCGATGATTTCCTGTCGCTCCCGTCGTTGCTTTCGGTTCGTTCTCACTTGTTTCCCTTGATCTTCGAGCAGTTGAGCGGAGCGAATCGATGCGAAGTGGTCGAATGGCTCGACGTGTTGCTTCGGGCGAGCGGCGCGACCGACAGCTCGCCGCTCTTGAGCGGCGGCTGCGGCCGGAAATGCGGCGCCTCGGCGAGGAGCTGCGGCCGACGCTCGCGGAAATGCGGGCGGCCGAGCGGTTGCGGCGCCAAGTTGACGAGTCGGCGAGCGACGAGCAGCGTGCGGAGCTGGAGCGCTTCGGCTGCGCGCGTATGAACGAGCGGCAGTTTCGATTGATTTACGGAGGTCTCTTTTGATGTCTGCAGATTGACTCGGTAGATTATTCCTCTAGAAGATGGGATAGAAAATCCCGAAGACTCGTTAGAGCAATTCATCCGCGACCTCTCCCACATCGAATCATCCGCAGAGGATCGACCGACGAGAAGAAAGAAGCGGGCGTCCGTCGACTTCCTGAAACCGACCGCCTTCACCGTCGGCCCCATTGGTGCCGTTTCGTTTCTGAACAATAAAATCGTCTCGCCGCGCGCCTTCGTCGCCGAACTGCTCAAATTTCGCGCTCTCGGGGTGAGTTCTGCTTTGAACTCCTCGCATTCGGGTTAAAGGTAGACGTGCTGGACGGTCGCGCCTTTTTGCTCTCCGTCCTCTCGCCCTCGTTTCTTCTAACTCGTGCGCTGGCACCTTCAGGTGGGTGAAAGATGCGAAGTGAACAGCCAATCGGTAGAAATTTTTAGCTTTCCGCTTCAAAGTCCTCTCGCCCACCACCGCTTACGCGCTCACGTTGGCTCCGGAGGTGTGTTCTTTTTTCTAATCACGAGTATTCCATAGATCACGAGTATGTAGTCGTTTCTAGCCATGACTAAACAATTAACACAACATTATCTATCGGTTTAACCAATTTCAGGCGTTTATCGCCCGCATTCTGTCCCCGACGACGGCCTCCGTGCGCACGCTCTCGCCCGACTTCGCTACGCTGGCGATTTTGAACCCCCAAACGGCGTACGCCAAAGTGTTGAGTCCGTCGGCGTTCATTCTGAAGATCCTTTCGCCGTCCATCCTCTACTTCTCAGCCTGGAGCAAGAGTGAGATGAGCGTTGAGGCGAGTTCACAGGGATTCGTTTAATGAATGATTCTTGCAGATTTTGTCGCCCCAGATCCTCTCGTTTGATGCGACTGCAGAGAAGAAGGCGGATGATTCCCATTCGATCTTGTTTTGAGTGAACAGTGACGTCGTGCCGCGTTTGTTTGTACTGATGTGAAAGGCTTCTTGCGGTCTGGATGAGTTCTTGTCTTTTCCTTTCACTGTCCACTTTTGAATGCCCGCTGAAAACATGACCGAGACCAATCTGTAGCCTTGACTTCACTCGCGTCGAGCCGCCCGCTCGTCCTCTCGTCAGGTTCCCGCCTTCTCTCCGACGGTCCATCCGCCCTCTCCGGATTGTCGACGCTCGCTGTGCGGCCTCGCCGAAGAAACAAACCGGCGGCCTCCGTCCGTCGCTCGAGCGGCCGCTTCGTGTTCCCGACGGGCGCGCGGCTCGTTCGGCTGCCGACTGGGCGGTTGGCCGGACGAAGTCCAGCGGGAAGGGGCGGGCGGGCGGGCGGGCGGAAGAAGCCATGCGGCAGCGGAAGGATCGCCCAACCAATCTCTCGTTCTCGAGCGGCCCGCAATTACCGCCGGGGATGCTCGCCCGTTCGGCCACCTCGTTCCCAACGCTTTCCGCCGGCCAATTTGCCGCAGCTTCTAACGAGCGGCGGCTGCTCGCCATCCAACCGGTCGACGCACCGAACAGTGCGCAGTGGACGGCGAACGACCCAAAAAGGCCGGTCGACGAGCGAGAAAACAAACGTGTACTAAAAAGAACCTTTAGAGTGCCTTAGCCAAGGCAGCCGACCAGGCGCAATGCAGCTATTAAGTCGATTTGATACTTCGAAGCTGACGGGGATACGTACCGGTTGCCCGAGAAGATGTGAACCCCAAACACATGCCAAATTAACTTTGTCAGCATTGACGACCCGCCGGACTCGAACCGGCGACCCGACCGCCCCGCAATCCCGGCGGGTTACCGACTGGACCACAGAAACGTATTGCTCGGGAGCGGAAGCACGGGCTTTTGAGCCGCAGGTGCGCGCGCTCGCTGGTTCGTTTCCGCCCGCTTGTTGCGCAGTCACGGGAAGCGGGGTTTGATTGCAGTTCGTTGTGGCCAAGTAGCCGCAGTCGACTGGTTGCAGCCAAGATTTTGGAACACGGTGGGCGTCTACGTTTGATCACCGACATGAAGCGAACCTTCCGGATGGCCGTCTTGCCGCCGCCGAGCAGTGGGAAGATCGGGCGACACGTTCGCGAGTTCTCCGCAAATCCGCGACCACTCCTTCCATTCGATCGCCCGAATTCACGACCACAAGCAAGAAATGCCCACCATCGGCGAGGATTTCCGTGGTCAAGCGGCTTCCAACGCAGCTCGAAGCAGAAGCTGCGGTTGCCGCGGAACGAAGACGAGAAGAAGCTGACCGAAAGCGCGTCGCTCAACGCGACAAGAGGAATCCTTCGTTTCAACCACCACTCCTGCTTGCGGCCATTCAAACGGAGAAGCTCGCCCCACTGGCTTCTCGTGAGCAGCGGGTTGTTCCTTCCGTTCTTCCGTTCGTTCGTCTCGTTGCTCGCGTTCGGGTCTCTGCGGCGCGAATCGAGTGGGCGTCTCGTCCGCTCGCTTTCGGCTTGCTGGAGGAAGGCGTTGAGCACGAACGAGTGAGTTGCGTTCAACCGAACGGCCGGTTGAGTCGAAACTCCCGCTTTCCGCCCCTACGAACGAGCAGAAAGCGGCGGGGGGCTGCTCGTTTGCTGGATGAGACGGCCAAGTGGCCGGCGGGGATTCAGCCCCCGACCTCTGCGGCACGAGCGAGCGGAAGAGGCGGCGATTGTGCGGGGCTTCGCGAAGGCGGCCGCTCTCCCGCCGCCCCGCCCACGTGCAGCTCGTTACTCGACGATCGGAGCGACCGCCCACCGCTCGGCGTCTTCTGCAGGCTTCTTCGAGGTCGTTGCTGGAGCACTAGGCAGTCTATTCGGGGGATCACTCGATCGAATCGAAGCGCTCTGCCGGCAAGAAACGAACGGGCTACACAGCCGGCGCCACTTCCACTCGTTCGTTTGGACGCGTGCTCGTCGAAGGGCCGCCGCCCATCCCTAGAATGGCCGGCCGCTTCTTTTGCGGCTCGACCGTCCCGACCGGCCGTCCGCCCGCCGCTTCGCGTCCACTCGCTCGTTGTTCCTCGGCTCTAAGCCGACCGCCGCATTGATCCCGATTGAACGTCGCCCTCGAGCAGACGGCTGCCGACTGCCGAAGCGATCGGGACGGTCGGCTTGACTCCACTCGCTTTCCTCTTTTTTACGCAGCCTTTGGCGGATGGAACGACTGATCTCCCGCTCGCTGATCAGAGCATTCGTCTACTGCAAGTTTATTCAACAAAATGGTGGGCAACAATCAACAGTCGTCGTCAATGATTTCGATCTTGAGATCGGCGTCCAGATCGTCGTCTTCCCACTCGTCATCCGCCGATTCCTCGTCGTCGGCTTCCACTCGGCGCCGCTTCCTCGCTTGCCGCCGGCCGCGGCCGCCCACTTCCGCCTCGATGAAGGCCCGCATTTCGTCGCGGTCCATCGCGTCTTCCAGCTTTGGGTCGAGAGTGAGCAGCCGGTCGATCCGTTCGTCCGTTCCGATCGTCTTCTTCCGCTTGCGCTCCGCCGTTCGCCGCTTCCTCGCCTCGGTCCGTTTGCTGGGGACGGCGCGCGACTGGACGGCGGCGAAGTTTGTAGTCAAATTGCGGAGCTGCTCGTAGTGCTCCTGCAAGCGGGCAGATGGATGAGTTGAATGAAACGAGGAGACTGACGGGTGGGATTTGAATCGCTTCTTTCGTCTGAAAGTCGGCCCGGTCGCGCACGAAGTTGTGGATGCGCAGCTCATGGCCGCGTCGGTTCGTTGGTTCGGAAAGACCGAGGCCACACACCGCGCATAGAAACTTCTGATTGTCCGCGTGAGCTGCCGGGTGTCCAACGGCCACCACTGCCAACAACACTCCACATTCTTTGCAGTTCTGTACGAATGCCATTAGTCGGCACGGGATCAAAAACCTACCCCGTTGCCTCGAGTCGACCGCTTCGCAAAGCGCTTGCCCGCCTTCTTCGCTTCTGCTTGCACTTGAACGAAATTTGTTCCTACTTGCGTGTACTTTTCCAGCTTGTTCTAAACAGCGAATGAAGGCGGATACAGCATTGATGTAAAGCAAACCGATCGTATTGCGATGACGCCTCGAAATCCTTTGTCGGCGTGATGTCGCTCGAAGCCGTGTTGCGCTTGTTCGTGCTCGTTGCGGTGCGAACTGCGTTCAAGCACGAGGCCACAAAGCGAGCAGCTGAAGCCGTCGGTTCTCGAGTGCGCCTCCAAATGGCGGCGGAAATTTTGCGTGCGGTGGGCGACGAATCCGCACGTTCCGCACACGAACTAAAGCAAAGAATGAAGCGATGCAAGCCGAAGCGAAACGCGGTCTCAATTTCGTTACAAACGAGAAGCAATGGCTGTTGTATAAACTGCAAACTTGCTCGTGATTTCGCGGCTTCGCCGGTGCTCTTTGCATTCGTTTGGACCTCCGCGAAATTGGTTCCCACTTGCCTGTACTTGTCGAGATCATCCTGGAATTTACTGTCGGTAGACAAAAAAAGACGGTTGTTCACTTACGGACGGGATTTTAATGGCACCGTTGTACGTTTTGTCGTCTACTTGCCGCTCAAATCCGTGCTGCTTCTCTTCGTGGGCGTTTCGATAGCACGTTGTTCTGTAGAATACTCCGCACAACGAACAGCAAAAGCCGCTCGTTCTCGAATGTCCGTCCAAATGCCATCGATAGCGGTGTGAACGGTTCGTCTCGAAGCCGCACGTCGAGCAGGTGAACTAAGGGGGGACGGTGGGCAGCCATTAAACGAAAACAAACGAACGTGGCTCGTTTTGCTCGTCGAATCCACCGCACCGATCAATGCGCTTTTGATTGAAATGTTTTCGGTGGGCTCGGAGAAAGCATTGGATTCGATTTCGTCCGGTTGTTCCGCTGCCACCACCTCCGCTAACGCGTCATGTCGCTGATGCTCGAGTGCCTGCTCAGACTCGAACTCGCTGAAAGCAAACATTCAAGAGTCAAACTTTCTTTTTCTTACCCGACTTCTTGCTGTGCGGTTGGAAGAACGACGGTGTTGTTGCTTCGGCGTTTCTGCTTCTTCCGCTTTGGCCGAGGGGTCGAGCGGTTGCTGGTGGGCTGTTGCTTTGCTCGCTGTTTTGAATGGACGCGAACGGGCGCTTCCTGCCGATCGCCGGCCTTTTCGAGCTGCTCGTCGAGCGTTACGATGGACAGCCGATTAGAGCGGCGGCGCTTCGGTTGGGACGATGCGGGCGGTTTGGATTCGATGGCGTCGAGTTCCATCTGTTGCTCCCGCTCTTGGTGTCGTGTTCGCACCATTGCGGACTCGAAATAAATGGGTGATTGAACGGAGAACAAGGCGGAAGAGCCACTGATAGCAGCGATAGAACAGAAAAAAGCAAACGCGACCTCCGCCCGCCGAATTCCTGCCAGAAACAAAAAAAGGAAGGCGCTCGTCGAGGGCCGCGCACTCACGCGATCGGCGAGCCGCCCGCTTGGCGCTCGGAATGACCGCGGGGGCGGCAGAGACACTCGAAAATTCGGAAAGAGATAAGAACGCCCCACATCGAGGATTCAAACAGACATTCGTGCAGTCAGTCGGTAAAAATCGAAGAAATCCGATGACTACAGGACAGAAAGCGACAAACGACCTTCTTCTCTCGTCTAAACGAACCCGCAACCCGTCCGCTCTGCCCGAACAAAACGCGCACACGGGACGCCGCCCGCAATTCGAATTTCGTGCGGCAATCGGCGGCGTCCTCCGCGCGGCCCCGTCCGCCGAGTCGCATGGGCAACACGTGTGCGCGGACCGGCGGACACACGGGCGAAAAGAAGCGGGCGACGAGGCGAATGCGGCGAGAAGGAAGTGGATATGCACGCGGGGGACGTTCTTTCTTGCCCGCTGCTCTCCACTGCTCCCAACCGAAAGGAGCAACCGGAAGCGTACAAAGAGCCGCCGGCGAGCGGGAGTGCGCAAGCAAACGGCGACGGAAGTCCCGACGTGCAAGAGCAGACGGCGCCAAAGAATAGAAGTTGCCGCCGTTTGATCGCGTTCCCCCGCCGACATCGCAGAGGCCAGCGATTTCGTCGCAACGTTGCACAGACAGCCCCCGACCACACAAAGGTGGGCCACCATCGTAGGTCGCGGCCGTGCGCGTTGCTCCTCAACGAGAGCGGTTCAAAAGCGGACAGTGGCCGGCGGAACAAATCGAGACGCCACTCAAACGGTCATTCTCGCTAGCGTGTCGAATGTACGCGGCTCCTGTGTGTACTCGGTCCAAACCTTTCCTTTTTCGTTTATTTGAGCCAATCTTATTGACTTTAAAGCCGCGCACGTGTAGCAAAGATTGTTTATTTGCGCTTCTCGTCCATGAGCGCACCGTAACACCCGACTTTCGAGTCGCCATTCGTGAGTCATCCGCGGTCTCGGGTTGCGTGTCCACTCCACGCGATGAGTCACCGCACGCGAGCGTCTTCTGTGCAAATTCCGCGTTTTATTTGTCCCCTTCTCTCCGCCTTCTTCTTCTTGGATTCCGCTTGAGCGGTCGCCTTCTTCCGCTCGCCCGCCTGTTTGCCGTCCACCGTAGACGCAATGGCTAAAAGAAGACGATCTCTTGCGGCGCGAAACTCCGCCCACCGTTTGTGGTGCAAATTCATTGCGCTCGTCCGGTTTGCGGAAGGAATCGGTTGAATACTCGGTCGAATTCGACGAACAAGCGAAAAGCTGCAGCGTGCTGCTCCGCTTGCATTTTCTGATGATCTTCGAGTTGCACGCATCTTTTCCTTCTTGTTCTAATCAACTCTGAGCGCTCATGAATTCTGTTTTGCTTTATGAGTCACCGGTTGCGCAAATAGTGACCGTCCAACAAACATGGCGACTCATGGTTTCGGTCAACATTGCGGACCGTTGGCCTGCGGGCGGCCGCTTCGATTCAACTTAGCGCGCTCGTCGGGCGTTGTTGATAAGAAACGGGCATTTGATTTCCAGTGGTGATTCTGCCAATTGACCGTACTCGTCTTCCTTTTTTCCGATGAGTCTTTTCGCTTTAAATTGCACGCGACGTCGTTCAACTCGCTTCCCGTCGTTTTACTTCATTCACTCCCAATCCTTCGTGATCCTTGCAGTTCAGTGCGGGCATGTTCCTGCCAGCGGCGCGTCGCCGAAAGCGGCCGCTGTCGTTCGGCGAGCTGATGGCAGCATTCGTGGTCGTTGGGATCGTCCACTTGCCGGGCGCGTGGGCACAAGTGGCGGGCGGCGGCTTCCAGCAGAACATCCAGCCGCAGGATTCCGGTAACCTCTTCACCGGCACCGGCACGAACGCCTTCTACGGCGTGAATCTGGTGCCCTTCGGGCCGGAGGTCGGCGATCATCAAGTGCACGCCGGCTTGCTGACCGCCGGCCAGACGATCGATCTGCACATGTTCTTTCCGTTCTACGGGGGTCTCTACAATTACACGACTGTAAGCTCGTTTTTTAGTCAGTTCTATTGATTTCTATGACTTCAGCTGTCCGTGAACGGCTACATGGCATTCGCGACGGTCCTGGATCAAGGCGAGTCCTATTGTGAGTTCGGGAGCTCATCTTGCTTCAGGCCCCACAATCAACGTCGGGCCTGACGCCACCGACTGGCCGCGGCAGCCGGATCCGGCCATGATCGCTCCGTACTTGTGCAAGCAGCAGGCATGTCCAGTCCTTCCCTGCTGCTCACTTCTACTCGCCTTCAGATCAACCAGAACCGGAATCAGGCGCAACGAGCGGGCGTCTTCTACCGCCTGCTCATGCGACAGTCGATGTTCGGCGGGAGCTCGAACTCGGAGCAAGGTGGCGGCACGATGGAGGACTCGAGCATCTTCGGCCGCCGCCCGCAGTCCTGCCCGGGTGCCGGCGACTCGTACGTGCGCTGCGATGCGGCCGGCGATCACTTTCTCGACGAAATGCAGCGATGGCTTCAAGGTTCGAAGGAAGCGGTCAATCACTCACTTCTTTTGTGTTGCAGAAGGCGTTGCCGGAGCGACGGCCTTCCGCGCGGACGCCGCCCTCGTGGTCACGTGGTACAACACGGCTTCGGCCCTTGCGGGACGCGCGGACATGGACGCCGGCCAGCTGGCCACCTACCAAGCGATTTGGCTCACCGATCAGGCGGCCCGCCTCAGCTACGTGATCCTCAACTACGACCGGCTCGGCTTCGATGCGGCCGACGTCCGCGCGAACTCCCGAAGCGGTCGCTGTCAGGCGCTCTTCAACGGCGGCAATCACACCGGAATGGTGCTCGTCGATCCCTCACAACCGTACAAGAACACGCCGAAAGTGTTGGCGCAGCGATCAGGCGTTCCGCACGTGGTCCGCGGTCGCTACATGTTCCGTGTGGACGACGTCGTCCGGCCGGGCGGCTGTTCGAACAAAACGGGCGGCACCTACCCGATCATGATCTACCCGAACATCGTCAACATGCTCGGCGAGATGACCGTCGATGTGAATGCGATCTGCCTCGACCGGACACAGACGTACATCCTGATGATCGAACAGCGACAAGTGAGCTCTAATCTTTCAATGGATGTCTTTAATGCAATAGTTTAGAGCGCCACGTGTCAAGTGATCAACTCCGCACTCGCCCGCTGCAACCTGCCGAAGATCTACGATTGGGGCACAAAGACCGTCTACTTCCAGCCGCAGAGCATGGGCGCGAACGACGAGAAGGCATTCGTGGGCTACATCTACTTCGGTACTGCCATTTGCTTCGTTTTCCCCAATCCTCTCGCTTCCAGTGCCTCCAACCTTGGATCCAATGCGGCTGGACATTGGAAATCTGTACGATTGGTACAAGAACCCGCTCCCGTCCACCATCATGCCCATCTCGTGGTACCCGCGCAACTTCACGAATCCGGAGCTCAACGACGCGGACAACACGCAAATGAAAATCAGCGACGACGCCCTCTACAGCGTGCAGTTGGGTTTGTACGTGATCGGCTACAAGGAATCGGACGACAATCAGGTGGGCAGCAATGGAGGAGATCATGAATGCTGGTGTTTAGATCAAGAAATTCCGCCCCGAGCACCGTGTGTTGTGCCGTCTGGCCACTTACTCGAATCGCAATCAGCCCGAGTACCGCTTCACGGCGCAGAAGGAGCCGATCAACCTGCACCAGGTGGAGCACTGGTATCTGAACGACTGGGAGCGGCAGCACGAGTTGTACACCTACCGCGTCGGCTACCTCAAGCTGGCGCCCATTCGCAACGACGAGCAGCAGTCGGCGCCTCAATTGCTCTCCGGGTTCGTTAAACAAAGACGGATCAATCGACAGATTCGTTTTAGTCTCGTCTCCGCTCCGATCTCACTGCACTGGTTGTGGACGACGAACAACCCGCGCTACGAGACGACCACCTACTCGGCGCGGGACGCCGACGCTCGTCAGGAGTTCATCGTCGAGCAATCGACGCGGATGTGCCACGATTGGTACGACGAAGACGGAGCGCAGTGGAATTTCATTCGTGACACGGAAACCAACTCCTCGTGTCCGTGCATGGAGCAGCAGGCGCGGCTCGACCTCGGCCGCTTCATGCCCCATCCGCGCTGCTCGCAGACCTTCCGCGACGTCACGTGCACGACGAGCATCGGCGCGAAGAACTGCTACATGTCCGCGTCGAACATCCGCGGTTCGCCGGCCAGCCGCACGGTGAACCGCGGCTACGAGGCGGAGCGCAGCGGTCTGCGCCCCACGCACTACGGCCAAGTGTGCTGCTACGACGAGCAGGGTTTCCTGATGCAGACCGCCTACCAGCCGGTGATCAAAGTGATCGAGGAGACGCCCTACAATCCGGGCTTTCCGCTGCGCGCCTACGAGTTCGGCACGGCGCCCTTCATGGGCCAGTTCGAGGTGCCCGGCCTGTCGGCCTTCCATCACGACTACATGCCCTACTTTTGTGCTGCAAGTTCGCCAAGCATCGCTGTCAGCTCTTCTATTGGCGACGCCCTTCGAGCAGCTGCCAGCAATATCAGCCGCCGGCCATCGGCGAGGCACAGGGCGCGGGCACGTTCGTCACGATCGACAACGAAAAGTTCGTGTTCAACGACCCCGGCGTGTACACGCTGCTCTACATTCCGCGGACCGCGTACACGCCCGAAGTGCGCATTCAAATCCGTTTGGAGCGGTACCCCAATCGCCGCATTGACTTCAGTAAGCTCCGCCGCACGATCGTTTCTGTTTGACCGCGAAATTGCAGGCTTGCTCGGCCGGTACCTCTCGCAAGAGCAACTCGTGCAACCGACGAACGCGACGGTGATCACGGGAATCGCGCTGGAGGCGACGGGAACGGACCGTGTGCACGTGCTGGCGCGCGGCGATACGCGCCGCTTCCGCTACCGCACGAGCGTGATCGTGGGCAACATTCTGCGCTACTTCGACACGATGCACTTGCAGCGATTTCGAGGTTTGAAGGAAGAAGAAGAGTGATGTGAACGTCTCCGCTTGCAGGCGTTCTCGTCTACGTGAACAACGTGGAACGGGGACAAGCGGAAGTGTACGTGGTGCTGGAGGAGGCGCAAATCGGAGTCCGCATTCGCGAGTCGTACGCACTCGACATCGACCGTCTGCCGCAGTATCAGGAGTCTATGGGAATGCTCGACATTCAGCTGAGTGTGCCGCCGCAGTACGGAGTGGTGAGTAAAGAGAAAGAAGAGAAGATCGGAGCAATCCCACCGGCTTTAGCGACCCGACGGCGACAAAACGCGTGAGCAGGAAATGCGGCAGCGCTACGATTTGCCACGAGTCGCCGGCCTGATGCGGCCATTCCCCGATCAAACGAGCGGCTCGTTCATGAACACGCTCACTTTGAACGATGTGAACTCGGAGACCGTCCGGCAGCAAGTGATCGCGAACTGTACGCAAAAAGCTCCGAATTCGTCGCTTATTCTTCGTTCTTCTTTAGACAAGGTCCCCGGAAGCGGCGAGTCGTTCACGGACTACAACGTGGGCGCGCTGGATCAGCACATGCCCACGGACAACATGTTTTCGACGAGTCGCGAGGAGGACAAGAAATTCGAAGTGTTCCCCGATGCGGTCATGATTGACGCGCCTATCTACAAGACGGCAAAAGTCTACGAAACGGGTGTTCTTCTCCTTTGTTCACCATCTATTCTCGTGTTTAGTGCGCAATATCGCTTCTACCCGCGCAACGGCCAAATGCTCCAACAGCTCATCCAGACGTGTGCGGACATTGCCGGCGCGAACACTCGTAGGAAACTCTTGATTGTCTTCTGTTCAATTAAAATGCTTGCAGTGGCCATGCAGCCGATGGCCGGCCAAATCTACCGGGACTACGCGATGCGCGAGTGTCCGGACGATCCGCAGAAGATCCTCGCCGAATGCGGCGACAACGTGCCCTGCTTCTACGACTACACGCTGCTGAATGCGGAGATTCTCGGCAATGAGGCCAAGAACGCGTACAACACCTTCCAGGTCGACCGACTGCAAGCCATTCGGAAGTGTGAGTGTGCGGTGAAGGGATTAGAAAACGGAGCCTTTTAGACAACGGCTGCGGCGCGATCCCGGTCGAATATCCCGAGTATTTGGTCAAGACGCCCGCCCTTGCCGCCAGCTACCTGCAAGGCGACACCGCCCGTTTCGAGTGCTTCCAAACGCATTGGATTCGTGGAGATCACGAGTACAAGTGTACGTTCAAGCAAGGGAGTAACGAATGACTGAAGGTAATCTGCAGGCAGCATGGTGGTCGACTACAACGAGCCGGACAGCTACCGCTTCGAGTGGAACAAGGGCGCACAGCCGTGGTGCCGGTCGCGCGAAATGGACACCTTTTTGAAGTGGCTGACCTCCATCCTCTCGATCATGGCCGGCATTGTGGTGGGTGGAAGCAAAAGAGACAAATGAATTCGAGTGTTTCTTTCAGCTTCTCGTGCTGATCTTCTTCGCCTGTTGGTCGCTGAAGAACCGCCGGCTGCAAGAGCGCGAGAACAACCGAGCGAACGCGGACGACAGCCGGCGATTCCTGAAAGTACGCGGCTTTCTCTTCACTCGTCCTTAACTCCACCACTTTCTAGAGCGAAATTTTGCCCCGCAAGCACTTGTTCAACGAGGCCGACGCGCCCGCCCTTCAGTCGAAAGGAAACGCACCCTACGCGTCGCACACTGCCGACAGTCCGGAGATCCGCTCGCGACGAACAAAACCGGCCGTTCGACCTGAAGAGGACCACAGTTTGCTCGGATTGAATACGAGTGTGTGAATTCGATGATGCCAATCGTTTCTCCCCATTATCCTGCCATTTCATCGCAGTCATTTCGCAAACACTTCTCTTTACTTTCTTGTTTATTTTTCTACACGAGAAGAATTCATGAATCAAAGAAGGACGAATCGCTCTGATGGGAGCTCTCGAACGCTGGCGCCTGCAAACGAAACGAGCGAATGACCGTTGACTGCAGACGACTCACGATCCGCCTCTCCGGCTACGATCAACGACGAACGAAGATCCAAGCGGGCGATCGCGTCCATCAGCTCGCGGAAAGTGAGGTCTCGTTCGAGATCCGCCTGCAGCCGATCGACCAGCGAGCAGCCGGTCGTTTTGGCGAACAGAAGAAAGAAGCCGAACTCGTCGGCGAGCGTGAAGCAGAGGGCGGGGGACGGCAGCGGCACGTTCTCCCGCCACTCGTCGCTCGAGAGGCGGAGCAGGAGGAACGAGCAGTCGGCCGCGTTCGCCCACATCCGCACCGGCAGCACGTTAAGCTCCTCGGACAACTGAAGTGCGAGAGTGAGAGGTGGTAGATGAATGAACCTACGGCTTTGTGGTCGTAGAAGAAAAATTCCGGTCGCTTCTGCAGCGCGTTCAGCACTCGCCTCGCGCGCGGCTCCTCCAGCTGCTGCTGCTGATCGACGAGCGGTTGCACTGAAGCGAACGGACGAGTGGGCGGCTCATTTGCCGGTGGCGGCGGTGGATGGAAAACGGTCAGGAGCGGATCGTGGACAGTCGGATGCTCTTGAACGACTTCCTCGTCTTCCGACTCGTCCAAAGTGGCCACTTCAAGGGCCGGTCGCTTCCGAAGACGTCGAACGGGCGACTCGTGGTTGCGAGTTGCGTGGCGTTTCGGCGCTCGACCGCCCGCGCTCTTCGCCGTCTTGCGACGACACTTTTGCACTTTTCGGCGGTAAATAGTCGGCATGAAGACGTCAGTGCCGGTGAGGCTTAAGACCGCGCCTCGTTGGACTTCTTCGACGTTCATGCCCACTTGCAAAAAAGCAGCTCGATGTCCCTGAACCGAAGTGGGAATAAAAAGCACAGCAAAGAACTTACAGGTGCGATTTGAATAGCTTCTTTCCGCGTCGAATCAACCGGCGCCCGTTTGAAGTAGTGCACTTTGTACTCGTGCTTATTCCGGTTGTGATAGTTGGCGTTCTGCAGTCCGCACAAAGAACACACGCAGCCGCCGGTCATACGATGAGCGGCCGCGTGCGCTTCAAACGCATGTTTGTGGGTGTACGAGTCGAGGCCACAAATCGGACAAGCGGGCTGCAAAGCCGAACTAAAAAGTAAACATGACCGAAAGCAAACGAACAAAAACGGGCGGCCGCGCCGGATTCTTCTTCGTGACGGCCTCCAGCTCGGTGGTAATCGCGTCCTCGTCCCCGTTTTGAGGAGCGGACGACGGAAGAGCGTTCCGTTGAGTTTCGACGAGTTTGAATCCAACGTTGTACAAGAGCGGGAGTTGCGACTACAGCGAAAACGGAAGCATTGATTGAAGTGAAAGTGAGGACTCACATTTCGAATTCTCACCGCCCGTTTGCTTCCCGAATCCTCCGCAAAACGATGGAACCCGTGCACGGACTGTTCGTGAATTCTGCAGCTTCGTACGCCTCTCGAAAACACTCCGCAGATCGAGCATTGACATCCTTTCGTGCGCCGATGGGATCCCTCGTGCCGTTGAGCCAAAACCTCGCTGGCAAACACGACGCCACAGAATGAGCACTAAAACGAAAAGTAAATCGAATTCAAGAAACAACTCACCTCATTCTTCTGCCGCCGATCTCGATTGCTGGAGGCGGAGGCGGTCGAGCCGTCGAGCCCGCGAGAACGGCGGTGTTCGCTGCACGGCGCCCACTCCTCTTCCGCATCGCTCTCTTCGTTCTCCTCTTCCGGCTCGTAGTCCTCGTCCTCGCGGTCCGTAAAGTTCGCCTCCATCACCAATGGATTCGTCCGCCGAGTAGAAGAATTCGATGCACGTTAACGAGCGAAAACAACGTCAAACCCGAGCGTCTTCCTGCACAAAGCGGTGGGAGAGCTGGCATGACGCTCTGTGCAGTCAACTCGTCCTTCCCGCGGGGCATTCGGGAGGTCGCCCTCCTTCTTCGCAGAAACAGCAGAATCATGCCGCAGCGACCCGCACAAACCTCGCCCACTGGTGAAAGCGATTTGGGGCACGCCTTGAACGATACGAAGGCACGATCCAACTGCGCGTTTATTCATCCAGAATCGGAATAGCTGGAGTGATTTGAACAAGGTGCTTTTTCGAAGTCCATTCGCAGACACAAGCGGGCGAGCGAGTAGCTGAGCGTCCAGCCGCTCGTTCGTGCGTAGCGAACCGGCGGCAGCGACGAGAAACGCGTGAAACAACGGCCTTCAATCGAGAAAGCTGCTCGTTCGAAGAGTATAGTGGGAAGCGCACCCGAAGCGGGGTCTCGCACCCACTTGTCGGTCAAATCGATGCTCGGAATCGTGAGGTTGAAGTCGTCGAATCGAACGGTCACGACGACGTTCGTCGCGTTGCAATCCACGGACATCAGCGTTGTGGTCGGCAGTTGAAAAAGCAGCTTGCGTTCCACCAGAATCTGCATCACGTCGTCGGGCACTTCGAAGATCTCCGATGGCGCGAGAGCCAACTGAAGCGACGAGGTTGCATGTCGAGAGATCCTTTGCAAGCGTTGGGGCTTCCGAGAAACCCTCTAAACAACCGAAAGAAACTCACGATTTGATCGAAAAAGACGAGATCGCCGATTCGAATCGCGCGGGCCTCCAGAAACCAATCGTTTTCGTTCGACGGCTTCAAGGACTTCCACGCGGTGTTATTGCAATAGGGGTCACTCGCTTGCTCTCCGATGAAACCCATTCCGCTGCCCATGGAGCTCGAAGCGAGCGTCAGCGTCGCTTCGGGGATCGCCGCCTGCCGAAACAGCTGAACGACGACGTTCGTGCGGCCGGTCGCCAAGCCGAAGATCGCGTTGCATGTGTCGAATTCGTGGCGAAAGAGGCTGAACGGAAAGGCGAGGATTGTGGGTGGACGAACATAACGAACCGAACGTCCGTGTACTGCAGCGCGACGAAGCGGAGAGCGCCGAACGAAAGCCATTCGAAAGCGAACAACGAGAGGAACGAAACGACGTCCTCAACCCAACGCATAACGGAGCGCCCGCGATCCGTCGACTCCTAGCTCCAGTCGGTGGCCGGCTGCACTTGGCGGAAGCTCGTCGAATTTTCGGTCCAAAAGAAGTTCTCGTACGAGTCCCCGCCGCAATATTTATGCGTCGCCACGTGCACCGGTGCGGGATCGCATTCCGCCGTGCAGTAGGTGGCGAAGAAGACCGCTACTCGATTGATTTGTTTGATTCAAGCAGACGAACCGTTCGTGCAATACGAGGGGCAGTCCGCCGACTGGAACCCGCAATTGTGGTCGACGAAGAGCAGATCCCGTTCGAAGAGATCGAAGCACGCGGGAAACATGGTTTGGAGTTCCCACGCCTAACGAGAGTGAACCTGAAGTAAACGAAAGATTGACGAGGAAGTGATCGCAGCGTGTTGGGTGCAGCGTTGAGTGGAAAGGAGAGGTTCGCACCGGTCGCTTCCTGGCGAATTAAAGCAGCAACGAGGTTCAGCAAAACAAGCAGCGCAGTAGTGATCGAATCGAATGCAATAAACCAGAAGGACCTCATACCTTCGGTTACAAGCGAGTCATCTCATCGCAAGGAACGACGTCTGGTCGAAATTAAGGCATTCTGCGTGTCTTTTTTCAAATTTCATCGAATTTCGTTCGAAGCAGACGGATTAGACGCGGCCGTTATCAATTCCTTTCCGTTATATTCAACACTGCGGAGAAACGAGCAGACGGACGGGTGGGGCGTGTGTGGGCGACGAGCGCCTTATTTCGCCTCCTTTAGAAGCGTAAAAGAAACATCGTTAAAGGTTGATGCTGATTTGATTTATTCGCTCCCAGTAGAGCGTTAAATACAGCGAGTTGTTAGATTTCGTGTTTAAAAAGGGAGCAATAGCCCAATCGGACGGAAACGCGTGTTTTGAAACAAAAAGAGGATGTAGTTCCTTCAGCTGCGAATTACTGCGTGTTGCTCTTCGCGAATCCGACTCGCTGCTGATCGACGTCCCAAACGGTGCACTTGTCACGCAAGAACGCGAGTCCGAGCAGGTAGGGAAATTGGGGGCGTTCGTTCTTCGCGATCAACACGGCGCACTTGTCGTCCGCCAGTCCGACCTCAAACAGCAGAAGGATGAGTGGACAAATTAAAAGAAACTGACGTCCACCGCGTACTGCTGGCCGGAAAGCGTGTACTCAACGTAATTGATCGTAAAGACGAGGTCGGGTAGCGAGGAGACTCGCGCGCAGTCGACGGTGAGCACGTGCGCGTCCCACGAGTAGTCGGGCTGCACCTCCGAGTAGAACGCGTCGTAGGACTGTTGCGTCAGCCCAATGCTGGGGAATCCCGTGTCCAGGCGAGCGCTGTTCTGCCGACTCGTCGAGTACGTGCCGACTTGGAAGCTGCAACAGAAGATGAATGAAAGAAACAAGTGACCGCACTCACGCCCCAACATCGAGCACCAGCCCGTAAAAGTCGCTAATGCTTAGCGGAAGGTACGTGATTTGCGGCTCGCAGTTGCGCGAATCGATTCCGCCGACGGTGAGGAGAGCGTTGGCCGACGATTCGGCGGGCGCGGGTCGACTGCAAGCGGGCGAAAGCGGTGAGCAAAGCAGAGAAAAGAACGTACGCTCCCACCCACACGGTGAAGACCTGCTGCTCGAAGTGCGCGAGGAGGTTCAAGAACAATGAATCGTCGGGATCAGTCTCGTCCGCTGCAGAACGAACGGCCGCCGCTTTGTCTTTCGCCCACGAGATCCCGAGCACTCCGTCTGTGGGAAAGCGCACCGGCTCGTAGTCAATAGAAGCGACCCACAGCGCCGTTCCGAAGCTTTGATTCCAGCGGAAGGACTGATCGCCGACCGTTACCTACAAATCGGTTCACTAGACGAATCGTAGAGTTGTTTTACGTTGACGTTGTCGTAGAAGTAGCGGCAATCGAGATCGTAGCGCGTAGACAGACACCACAGATCATCAGGGGCCGCAGTAGACGTCGAGGACTTGCTAAAGAAGAGTTTACCACTGGAAGGAAGGCGAAGACCTGCCTTGAATCGTAGAGGTGCTGCTCGCGTGTCGCATTGTCGAACTGCACGTCCAGCAGCCACGAGCCGGCGACCGTCGATTGAACCGAGAGGGTGAACTGTTGGGCTGAAAGACGAGAGGAGTTAAACAAAAAGGAGTGGGTGGAATTACGAGGAGTTCCGGCAGAGATGTTGAAAAGCAGTGTGTCGTCTGAAACCTTAATACATTTTCTTGTTGTCTTGCTTGCGAACTCACCGCTGGAGATGGTCGGATTGCCGTTGTGGCTCCCGGCGCGTTGGATGAGCGGCAGCTCCAGAGGATCCACTCGCTTGGCCACCGCTCCAGCCGAGAGAACAGACAGGAGACACAAGAGGCTAACTGACATCATTTTAAATTGGAGGATTCGAAGCGCTCTTCGCTTCAGCCATCTTTTAAGCAACTCGTTCGCTGCGATAAGAAGACCGACTGCTATGAGGGCCGTTCGTCTGACAACGAGCGCTCTAACGGTTCTTATCGCTCATCAACCCCCTTCTTTTGCCATAACGATCGGCTGTCGAGGAGTCGGAGGCTTAATTAAAATGACGCGAGCGTAAGAAGTGATCGCGAACATGTTTTGCTGGCCACAAGCGCAAACGCAGATCGCTGTTAGAAGCATGGAGGAGGCGAAGACGCGCGTTTCGCTAGTCGCTTTGATAAGAGCGGAGGCACAAAGTGGGCAGAATTGAGAGGATCAAACATCAACCAGTCTTGGACTAAAAGAAGGCAAACGCCTACGCAATACTCGATTACCGCTTTATGTTTCCTCTTTACTGCAGCTTCGACCACGACTGCAGCCACTGAATCAAATGGTGTGCGATTCAGTGGGTGCGGATGCACAAAAGTGGACTAAGTAAACCGCTCACACTCCACAACATTTACCTCGCCTGCCCTCAAACACAAATCGAGCGGTCGGCAGGCCGTCTACAGTCCGCAGTCAGTCCTCTGTTCAGTATTTTGCACTGTTCCACTCGGCTTGCTTTTTTGAATTCGCAGACTAGCGGGCAGAAGGGCAAGTGGACGGCACATGAGAGAGCGAGAACCTGCAGAAGCAAGGAGAAATGGGCGAACATCCGGTTCTTTGCGTTTCCTTTGGCAAGACATTTCTTCTTCCAGCTTGAAGCTTTTTATTGGACAAAGAAGACTACCAACCGCCCACGCAAATGCCCTGTTTGTTTATTAAACCGACTGCTCACATCTAACGACTGGAAAGGCAAAAGAGGATTTGATCCGACCGCTCACTGCTCACTCGCCGGACTTCCGGCTGCAATGCAAACGAAAGTCAATGAAGATGCCTCGGAACGGAACTCACCGCAGCCAAACGCCGCCCAGAACGCCCGCTTCCAATCGTGCGGCGCGCTCGCCGTCGGGTCGCTCCAGTCGATGACGTTGAAGCCCGCTTCGGTGGCCGCCGTCTTCACCGCCGCGTCCAACGCGACGATCGTAAAGGGGCCGCGGAAGCGGAACTTTGCCATCCGAAGGTCGTCGAGGTCCCACTTGTTCAAATTGCCCGCGAACGCGACGTAGGCTTGTCGGTAGTAGTTGATGCCGTGCCCGTCATTCCAGCTACCGGCGACGTCGTAAACATCCCTTAAAACAGTTGTAAATTATGAATGAAGCGATGTTCGCAGAAAGAACTTGCGTCCCGAATAGCCCTTGATAGCAGAGACCCCTCGGTTCGGCGCATTGCCGGTCGATCACGGCAGTGAGGTCGGTGAAGTTCGTGAAGCTGTCGGGAGCATAGCGACAGTCCGTCTGATTCGAGCAGTAAAAAGAAAACGCGAGCCGTTCGGGGTGCGTCCAGCCGTCGAAGAACTCGGTCGTCAAGAAGTTCCGGAGGCGCTGCAAACGAACGGCAGACGTTGAAGGCTGCTGCAGACGAAACAAACCTCCGCCTGCGCTCTCGAAACGCTCTTTTGGTCGAGCTGGAGAATCAGGTTGATTTGAAGGCCGCTCCGGTCGGCGCACGGCACGAACGGCTCCTCAACCGGGCATCCGACCGTGTAGTCGAACCACCGTTGGAAGTTTCGAGGTTCTGGTTGACGAGACGAATCCCAATATTGCACAGCGTCGCGATCTCTGGTCAACTTGGCCATCAAATCGAGATTGGGTCGGTTGTAACGAGCGACAGCAACGAGGACCAAGCGGACATTCTTGGCTTGCAGTGCCGCCGCGGCCTGCTCGCATTCCTTGACGATGTCGTCGTTCATTCGGGAGACGAAGACGAGCAGCGTGATCTGGCCGCTTGCCGCATCCACAAGCGAGAGGAGCTCGGGGTTGGTCAGCGCTCTGAACACTTCGTTAAAGGCCGCATCTGACAATGAGTACTCACTGGATCAGATTGGCGTCGTCCTTGTGTTGTTCGTAGCCGGCAAGCGTTTGATTGACTTCGGCTGGAGTGTCGTTGGAAAAGTCGCCCATCCAGGAATCAGCGCTGCCGTAGTATCCCCACCAAAAGTGGTCCAATTCTTGGTAGATTCGGGGGTAGAGCGTGTAACGAACGAACTTTAGGCTTGTCTGGAACTTTGCCCCAATTAAATCGTCTGTAATGACCAAGAACCCAGTATAAATCAAGGTCCAACGCCTTTCCACTCGTGTCCTGCATGATCGCAAACGTTCCGTTGCGGCACGAAGGCGCGGCGGGAGTTGACGGTTGGGTAGCTGGAAGCCCAAATGGAGAGCGATTAGAAATTCGCCGCCCCCCACATACGACTGCTTTGCGTTGAGAGCGAAGACGACGTTTCGACGGTCGTGTCCCCGCTTGCTGCAACCGCATTCGATCACAAACGACCAGTCGGCGGCCACTCACGTTCATCCGCGCACCCGTAGGCCGTCCAGAATTGCGAGCGCCAGTCGGCGGGCGCCTCTCGTTGCTCCACGTCCCACTGGATCAAGAGCGGCGAAAGCTGCCGGAACAACGCGGCGTCCAACTGCGCGCCGACCGCCACGAACGTCAGCTCGTAGTTCTTTTGCTGGAGGCGCTGCACGAACGGGCGGATCGCGTCCACCGTCGTCTGGTCGATGCGAGAGACGAAGACGATCGAATGGACGACTTCTGCGGCCGCTTCCTTCTGCCAGCGGTCCATCGTTTCGAAAAGACGCGTCAAGTTCGCGAACGAGACCTGCACGACGTTGCGCACCTCTCGGCGGACGTCCGCGGCGGTCTCGTCCTCCGCGAACGGAATGTCCCACGCGGTTTGGTCGTACTGGACGAGCGTCAGCCGCTCCAGCTCGGTCCACTCGTCCGTGAACACGCGATTCGAGAGGAAGTCGATTAGCTTCTGCAACCACGAGAATTGAACGAAAGAAATGCAGGCGCTACCTTGAAGTCCGTTGCTTTCAGCTCTTCCGAGACGTCCACCACGAACATGAGCCGACCGTTGCGGCACGGATAAGCGGTCGGCGCGCCATCGGTTGGCGGTGGGTGGACGGAGGAGAGCAGGAGGAACAAGAGGAAGACGAACATTTCTCGCCTAAAGAACAGGAATGACTTGAAGCGTCCATTGCGGGTCTTAAAGCGAACATTGATCGCCTTGTTCGTCGTTTCCGACCCTCCCCGTCTGTTTACTCGTCGCATTTGCGGAAGACCGGCCGTCGAGACGGGCGATAACACAAAGCTTCTTAGTTTACTTCCTTTGTTTACAAGCGAACAGAACAAAGAGCGAATTGATGATATTTTAGTCAATCAATCCTGCCAGCTTACCGCATTCCAAACCCAGTTACTTCAAAGCAACAACCGAGTGTGGACAACCCGAAATTCCGCCAATTGGGTTCTCAGCCAACTCTCCAGCAACTTTTAGTTTGTTGCGGGACTTCTCAGCGGAACCAACATCGCCCTCTTTGAATGACGTCAAGTCCATTTGCTCAACGACGGACGACACAAACGCGGCAGAAACATCCCGCCGACCAATCGCTTCGATTCCAATGCCCCACAAAATGATCACAAGAAACTAGAACGGAGTCGGCGGGCAGAGCGATAAGAACTCCACTCGGTCTCTACGGTTGCCTACGCTTCTCAATCAACGCACGACCGGCGGGCGCCGAACAAAGACGAGTGGGTGTGCCACGGGCTGCTTGACGACCGGTGGAGATCGAGAGCACTTTGTTCGACGATCAACAAGCGTCGCCTACTCCCGCATCACGTCATTCTTCTTTCTTTCGTCGTTATCAGGTGGACATTCCGCCAATGCTGCGGGCGCCTATCGTTTCTCGTTCGTTCGGCTCGACGGTAAACAAGCCGTTCGCTCTACGGCGTGTGGGCGGCAGAAGCAAACGAGCGCGAGTTCACGCCCACTTGTTAGTCTCGAAGAAGCTTCGATTTGACGTGTTTTGAAAGGGCTGCTTGGTTCACTAATTGCCTCTGCAATCATCTATCAAGTGGGCGGAGCTTCGGAATGATCAGGAACAAAACAGATCTTGGGCAGCGTTGGCAACGCAGCATTTAAACCGGCGAATTTCACTCTTTCCCATCATCCAAACGAAAACACGAAGCGGAGATCAAAAGCGGTCGGAAATCAACGGACGGCCCGCCACAAACGGAGGGCAGCGCCGACGAAGAGGACGGCGTAGATCCCGCACGAATCGAAGCACTTGCGCGCGTACTCGTCGTACACGCCCTCGATCATCTCGCGGCTCCAGTGCTTGCCCGGGTGAAGCTGGTACAGGTCCTGGAACACGCCGACGGCGCGCAGTTGGAACGCGAGGCCGAGGATCGCCTGAACTAACGGGCAGTGAACAAAGAGGGCGATGCCGCTCACCATGAAAACGCTGCCCCAAACGGACAGAACGGCGAGCACGGCGCACATCTTCGGCCCGTAGATCCACCGCCACTGGACGTTCATTTCGAGCGAGGGGAGCCGCCCGTTTGGTGCGGGCGCAAAGAAATAAAATGAACGGAGCGAGGAGCACTCGTGTTGACTGCGATAGGGGAGTTCGATGCAAACGATTGGAGTGAGCGCTGCATTTGCTACTCGCTCTTGTCGTTCGTGCAGAGCGAATCGGGTGGTCGTTGTTGCTCTTTCAAGAGGCGGCGAAGGAACGGCGGCAACACAATCCTTTTTCTATTGAGTTGAGCGGTCTTACGTTTGTTTATTCGCTAAACCCGCAGCAAACGAGAAATCCGCTTACTCCCACGCCTTCTGCAGGTCCTCGAAATATTTGCGTTGAGTCGCGACCGCGTCCATGCGCGCGGGCACGATCGAGGGCGTCGCGTCGCGCAGCTTCCAGCCGGTCAGACGGCGGAGGTCGGCGAGGAAGAGGCGCCGGACGGCCGCGAAACGGAAGATCATGAACAGCGAGGCGAACAGGCCGTAGATCGCCACGCCCACGTAGGCGGCCTGCAAGCAGCAGGAAGTGGGGGTGATGTTCGTGTGTTAGGAAGAAGCAAGACGACAAAAGCGGATTGATTCGTCGAAAGATAGAAGAGTTTGTTGCAGTTAAACGACGGTAAAGTGACCCCCATTCGAGTCAATGAGCAAGCCATCAACACATCTCTTACGTTGATGAACAGCCTGTAGGTGGAGGAGTGAACGGTGCACTGGCCGAAGTGGAGCAAACTGATCGAAAAGGCGGTCAGGAGAGCGCTCGTCGTTGCCGCCAAGAAGAAGGCGGCCATCAGTGGGTTCATCACGCGGAGCACCTCGTTCGTCTCGCGCAGTTGGAAGCTTTCGGTCAACGAAGCCGCGTTCCAGCGGTAGCGCTTCACGAATCGATTCACTCGGTAGAATTCCTGCAAGCAAGCGAGGTAGTTTGTTTGTGCAGTCGGGAGATCTTTGTGCTCGACCGTCGAATACAAATGGCTTCAATTTGGATCCCGGCGAGCTCTATGCGGTACGAAGCTCTTCGTTTGTAGCTGAGGATCTTGCAAGTTCTCTGTGCGGATTCCCGCAACGCTCTTCGCCCCCTTTCCCCCGGCGAACTCACGTAAAACCCGAAAAGGATCGAGCTGCCGGCGATGCAGGTGAGCGGAAAGCCGATCATCGGGCGGCACTCGAACAGGAAGGACTCCAGCAGCCGTTCGTCGATTGAGCGGGCGGTCGAGAAGTGAAACACGAGCGAGTTCTTCACGACCATCACTCCGGTCAACAAGAGAACCTGAAGCCAACGGATTGCTCGCTTCTGCTCGTCGCTCACCACTCGAACGAGCAGCCGCTTGGCCATCGTCCCGTCGTGCGCCTCGTAACTCTTGCGATGGTCGAGTGCCCGCTTCCGCTCCCACCCGATCATCCAATACTTGAAGGAGACCGTGAGGATCGCCACGGAGTTGACGAACAGCAGCGAAAACACAAGGGCAGCTCCAACGAAGTTCCCCTGTTCAAGTGAGTACCATTCGGCGGGAATCTTCAGGAACAGCGCGTGCAGCAGCGAGATCAACGCGGAGGCGAAGTTTGTCGTCAGCTACAAGAAATTAAAGGAGTGAGAAGAAAGAAGCGGGAACTCACGACGAGCGTCTTCAAATTCGAGTGGAAGATGGCGAGTTGCCCGAAACGCACCGCGAAGTAGACGTTCACGACGAGATTCGGGATCGCGAGGAGCAGTTCGACGGAAGATTCCAGCTCTACGATCATCCGAATCTCTGCGATCTCCTCGCACTCGAACAACCGGGCGAGGAGCTCCGATTTCTCCAGCATTCCGCCGGCTGATGACTGCAGCTGGCTGGAGGCACGAAAAGGATGACGGCGGAGCCGAAACGGTCGGGAGACCACCGAAATGGGCGCCCGGATTCAATTAGCTGTGCGTAAACGCGATTCCCACCGCTTTCTTCTTTCTCACGCCCCGCTCTTTCATTTCCTCGTTTGTAGCGAAGGCAACGAACCGCGGAGCCACTTGTTGACGGCTTTGGGCGTCCACTCGTTCATTCCGATGGCCACGATACAAACCTTGAACATTCTCCTACGTTCCAAAAGATGCAGCGATGAAAGTCGACGATCTCTTGTCTTTGGTTCGATTCAATTGAATCAGGAAAGAAACTGACTCTTCGTTTCCGCCATCTCCGCACGTCAATTCTTTCTTTTGTTCACGGCTGATTCGATTGACGCGACAAACGTCTCAACCTTTGCGGCTAATCTAATCGATTGCACTGCTTTGGATTGATCAGTGCTTCTCATTGACTGTAACGTAACGCAGGCTTGGTCGTTTCGTAACTGCCTATAATTGAATGACTCACTGTAATAAACGAGCAGTTGCATCCTCCGCCACAGCTTTTTCTTTTCTCTTAGATGCGCAAGCCAACACAACAGAATCAAAGTTCGTTGTTGAGCGGGAAAACCGAGGGGAATCTACGGTAAGGATTTGGGCCAAACGGCGAGCGGCTGTGCGAACTCACGTGACAATCCAAAAAAAGACATTTCCACCGCTCAATTCCTTTCGCAGTCACCCACACCTTCG